>JAKCPI010026638.1:0-149848 GCA_023213315.1 Euborellia annulipes | reverse complement strand
ATATACAAAAAAAAGCAGATAACCTTGACATATGAAAAATTTTATCAAATTTTATTAAAACCAAACGAAATTCTTCAAAGAGAGTATTTATCCCAATTAATAAAGGTTAATACTATATTAAATAAGAGCGTGTCAAAAGAGGAGCCCGCCACGGGCGCAACAGGGTAAAATGATATGAATTTTGTATATAAAATTTTAAGGAGAGGGCGGTAAATTAAATTTTGCACCCCCTAAAAAATCTAGTTCCGGCCCTGGGGAGGGGGTGCAAGTAAGGCACTGTTGAGAAGGAATGGGGAGATATTTCTCTCTTCTATTTATATGTCTTCTTTTCAACTAAAACAACTCTCTTTAAGCGATATATTAAGAGAAGAAAACCTTTGTATTAAATGTTAATGTTGTTGAGAGTTTTCAAACCCTAAGGAGTAATCTAAAAGAAATGTATAACTCAACCCTGTATTGATATAATCTATATATACTGAATAAATAAATGTTAATGTTTAAGACCTTTAGTTGACAATTCCTCAGAGCAAAAGAAATTAGTTTTGTGAGATTTTAAAAGATAAATTTTAATAATTAATTTCATAAACATTTTAAATAAAAATTTCCTTATTCAATAATTTCATTAATAAAAAATTTTTTTAAACGATGTTTTGATATCTGAGATCTTTGAGGTGATACCTCAATAAACCGAAATATTTAATTAATAAATCCACGGGTTGGGAACCGCTGTTTTAGAAAATAACCGAATTTTTCATTGTGCTTCGCTTATAAAAATCAAAATTACCAATTGCCATGTTCAAGAATAAGAAATGAACGTTATTCTACGGTTTGTACTAAAATATCAAAAATTTAGTATTTTGATATTAGTATTCAAAACATCTCAATTCTTTTCGGACTTAAATAAGACATAAATATATATATATATAATATATATATATATATATATATAACAAAGCTGTATGCGTATTTATTGGCAAGTCCAAACATCCCATTCCCCCGGGAATCGAACCCAGGATCCCAGGTCGAGGTTCCGGTGGTCTGGTGCAATGCCTCGAAAAGGCTGGAGATCCTGAGTTCTATTCCCGGAGGCCATGGGATGTTTGGCCTCGCCAATAAATAACACTCACAGCTTTGTTAGATTTAGTATTTTTTAAGGATTTTAAGGGAATATTTCTCAGTTTCGCCATTTAATAAACCTCTCTGAGTTCCTTCATTCTCTTACGACTCCTATTCTTCCTAGTTGCTGGTGACCATTGGTCAACATAGGTATTCGGATCCTATACCACAAATCTCCAAGAAAAAAAAAACGATATTTTTATATTTTACCTCAAGTGTTCTTCCAGTATACATTTGTGTATTAGCAGTATGCTGAAGGCTATCTTCTGAATCAGTCTGTAAACTACTCTCGCCATCAGAATGTCCTGTGGAATCCAAAATCGGACGTTGATGTTCGAGAGGAGGTCGGAAGCCCAAACTGTTAGTACCACTTGATGTTCCACTAAATGATGAAGTGCACAATCTCGGCCCTCCACTAGGCACTACTGATGTTAAAGACCCTCGGGCAAAAGAAGAAGATAATGTCGTTGATGAAAATGGAGATGAAGCATACGTGGCCAAACAACTTAAACTACTATGGCGACTAGGAGTTCCTGGATTGGATCCACGTGATGCACAACGCACCGTTTCAAAAACCTGAAAAATAAAATAATTACTATTACTATTGGAAATTTACAAGTTTATTACAAGATTCTGGAGTAAATGAAATTAAGAATAACTCAAACTAGTAGTTTATTTCTTGGACAGGTTTAACGGATGATATGTTTATATAAACCCCCCCTGTCCAAGAAATAAACTACTAGTTTGAGTTATTCTTAATATATAATTATTGGACTGCATCCACACTCTTTCATTGTAAATGAAATTATTATTTAACATATCTTATACTATTAAACAAGCAAAGTTTATATATTTATTTATTTGTCAGCATCTCATTTCTCCCTTGCCAATTGTAGGCCAGTACTATTACTCTTTGGCCTTTATACAAACTACTCATTTTCACGCCTCATCAAGGAATCTAACTTGAATATAAAATTTCAATCTCGTAGCTCATTTCCTTCTTGGTTTATTTCACAGAAAAATCCTTTTGCGGGGCTCACTAGTACTCTACTAGTATTCTTTGGCCGATTTTGTTCAAAAGATTCGTGTCTCATGCTGCGGGTACCTAGCTGAAATATAAAATTTCTTAGCTGTTTTCGTTCTTGAGATATTTTGTTAACAGACATACAGACAAACAGACCATATTGCGAAAACCACTTTTTTGGATTCAGGATACCTCAAAACGTGTAAATCCATCAAAATCTCGACATCGAATTTTTGACATGAATCCAATACTTTCTCTATATACCAGGTATATTACATATATACATAGGTATAAGAAAGTAAAATAATATAAATTTCAAAGGAAGTAAAATTATATTAAAAAAAAAGCGTTGATTAAAATTCTATAATTACCTGGAAGTTAAAATTTTTGCTGGGACAAATCGTTGAGGTAATGGATATGGAGAAAATATACACCAGCGAGTTGCTTTCCACAATTAAAATAATTTATTCTGCAAATATTTCGGAATGCCTACGCAATCCATCTTCAGTGCGTCAAATTACACTTATGTGGAGCGTGTGTTAATGATAAAATTTTTTTGTATGAGAAGCCATTCAACAATTAGGGTGAATTTTTTAATGTACATGTCACTGAAGGAAAAACAATACATGTAAGTATTTTATACAGGTGGTCAAATTCCTTTTTTGCATTATTTTAATTGTGGAAAGCAACTCGCTGGTGTATATTTTCTCCATATCCATTACCTCTTCTATAATTACCTTTCTATATGAAGATCCACTTCCGGAAGTACCCGATTTATTCATTGCCCCAAGTTGATCATGAGGATGCAAACCTAATCCGCTATCAAGAGACAATTCTGAATATAAAGAGCTTTCAAGTTCAGAAGCAAGCGAATCGGGCTGAGTAGCTGAACCAAGTGAAGGAAATAAGCCAGCTCTAACGTGAGGCTGTCCTCGGCGGCGTTGCCTTTTAAGTTGTTCTTGAGTATCGGTAAGTAAAGCTGAAATTTCCGCGTATCTTTCTTTAAATTCCGCTAATTCTGCTGCAAGCTTATTTTGGTTATCACGAGTGATTGATAATACGGAAGACAATTCTTCATGCTCGGCTGACAACTAGAAAACAAAGAACAATAGAATAATAAACATATCTATAAAATACGGATTCAGAGGGAAGCCTTGGGGTCCGAACCCGCGACTTTTGGTATACGAGGTTAGCAAGCTAACCCCTACACCAAGCCCCGAGGGCAGGAGGGAGGTTCGGATGCCAAAAAAGACTTAAATAAAAATATTTGTAACAAGAGTAGTTTCTTTTTTTGGACTAAAGACAGTTATTTATTTTTAAGTATTTTTAGGCCAAATAAAAAAATTTGGTATAGAGATTCCAAACTGAACGAAAAATTTTTTGAATTCTTTGAATTAATATAACTTCATCCGCAATTATTAATACTAAAGCAAACTTTATTGATTACCTTAATTAGTCTCAACTCAGCATCAGAAAGACGCTCTTTAGTTCTTTTAAGTTCGTCTAAAGCACGATCGCGTTCTTCCTTAGTTCTTGATAATTCGTCAGCCATACCGTCCACTTCCAAATTAGCATTTGCTAGAAAATCAAATAAAATGTATATACATGTATATTATATTATTTTCTTCACAGTGATTATCAAATTTAAAATTTAATTACCAAGCTGTTGAGCGACATCCTTGAGCAGCTGTTGTTCTGCTTGCTCACATTCACTTGTATCCTTGGCCAATTGACTAGCTTCTGAACGGAGTGTCCTATTCTCGTCTTCCAAAGATCCAATTCGACGTTGAAGCATCTCCAAGTTGAGGCATTTTGAACCGGAAGGAGTTCCTAAAATAAATAAATTATAATTATAATTAATAAATAAACTAAAACCTAGAAAAATGTTTATTTTATATTAAAAGCAGAAATGGATGATGGCGATTTAGAGTAATTTAAGGCAATCAATAATTAGATTAAGATTTTTGTTTATTTTTTTTTTTATTCAAATTTTTGCCCTCGGGCTTGGTATAGTGGCTAGCGTGCTGGTCTTGTATACCAAGGGTCACGGGTTCGGATCCCAGGCAATCCGAGGATTTTATTTAAGCCATTTGGTATCCAAATGGCTTAAATAAAATCTGTGGCCAAATGGCTTAAATAAAATGTGTGTGAGAAAAAGTGTGAGTTTAAAAAAAAAAAAAATCCAATTTTATCTTAAAAAATTCAAAACAAAAAATTTTTATATGAACAATGTTATTAACGTGTTTATTCTCAGGTTTTCCTTTTTTATAATTATTTCTTAGATATTCTTAGTCACTTAATTTTTTAAATGTGACAAAGCACTTGATGATATCATTATAATTTCCGTATTTAATAGAATAGGCAATATAGAGTCCTTAAAAAAGACCTTGCTAAAATTTCATAACAAGATTGTAATTTTTTGCCATGTTATTAGAATTATTTAATAAATACTTTAATCCTTCAAAATAAATAAATAAAGTAATCCTTTTTGAAGTCAACAAAGTCTTCAAATCTTGGAATTAAGATAAAATCAAACATCTTAATCATGATAAAATCTATTAAAATAAAATTATCATATTTATAAGCGCATGTTCATCTAGTTAATGACATAGTAATTTACATAAAAAATTCGCATTTTTATAAAAAAAATATTCTATATATAAATATACATTCTATATCGTTATAATTATTATATTTTTTATTAAAATTTTTGAACGAAGACTATGAAAGTATGTCTTTAATATTGTTTTTGATTCGAACGTGCAGCCATAATTTATCGTAGTAAACTTTAAGTCTACTATTTATAGGTAGTAGATAATCTATTTTTCAATGACATTGAATAGAGAAAAGCCTGGATCAATGTAATATTAAGAATAAGAATAAAACATCTCCAGATCCAAGATAAAGTAAATGTCAAAATATATTATGAATTAAAAAAAGATAAAAATGCATGAAGATTATAAGTATTAATGTGCATTGTTAGATAGGATGTGTCATTTGAGTGTGATTGATTAAAAACAATTTTTTTTTAATAATTCTATAGTCTACACTTTAAAATTTTCCAATAAAAAAATTTAAAGGCGTTTAAATATCAAAACTGTAGCCCCATGCTCCTCCTCCCCTGGCTAAGACCATGCTTGGGAACCAGCAAGATTGCGACCCCGTAAACAACCCTCCTCCTTCATAACCCCCTCTCTCTTGAAAATAGCTCCTAAAGGAAAGCAAGCCGAAACGTCGTGTAAATCTCAACATACAACGCGACTTAATCCGAGAAAACCTATATACATATATATAAATTTATATAAATAAATATACTTGAAATATTATTGAATAATTTATATAAGAATAAGGATAATTTATCTCTTATTAATATTTTTCCTTATTTGTTGCTGTATCAGGATTGTATAATCGTTTTTGTCATATAATTTTTAGAATGTTATAGAATGCTAAAATTAAATATACAAATTAAACACTAGGTTATTTGTTTCAAAGGTTTTATTAATTAAACAAACAACAGACAAGTAACAGTGGCGTAGCGAGCTTAACTCGCTCCCAGGGCACAATACCTTTTTAGCGCCCCCTCCCCCCCCCCATTCTAAAACCATATAATATTATAGGTAAAATATACAAAATTATTATATTACACTGGCACTAAATTTAAAATATATTTTCCAGAATTCGATTATAAAAATAATAATTATCCAGAAATTTTTTGTTTTGCGGACCATTTGGCGCCCCTTTGTGAGTAGCCCCGGGGCCTCTGCCCCCCCCCCTCCTCGCTAGGCCACTGACAAGTAATTGTCGAAATACGTATTAAGTGTTAATTTTTAATTAATAAAACCTTTAAAACAAATAATCTAGTGTATAATTTGTATATTTAATTTTAATTTGCAAAAGAAAACCAACGGTCGAAAGTTTAAATCTTGTTATAGTGTATTGAAAAAATGAATTTAAAATTTTAACTGTCAATCAATTAGGACAAAAATGTGTTAATGATTGAAATAATAATATCTTGAAAATCCTATGAAAAATAACCTCATTAAAAGCATAAAAAGCTCTAAATTATTTATAAAAAATATACTGTTAGAAAAAGTATTACTCAAGTCAATATTATTCCTTTAAAATAAAATATTAAGGCCTATGTCTCTTTATGTTATCATTGAAAATATGTTAGCAGTGGAAGATAATTGAAAATAATTTTGTCAAACATGCCATACTTCTCTTCCCATATTCATAGTCAAAGAAAATTTAAAGGAACAAAATTTGCAAGACATTTATTTTTTTTATGGTTGGGTCAATCCCAATTTTATGCGTAAAGTAATAATTACCAGATTCGGATCCTGATTCGTCAACATCGTTTGTCAAAATTTGTATTAATTCAGTCTTCTTGAGCAGTTCATGAGAAAGTTGGGTTAGTTTATCGTTACAAGTTTTAAGTTCGCCTTCAAGGGACACTTGGGAAGCTTCGAGTTTTTGATTATGAGCAAGCAATTCTTTTCCAATTCTAGCAGTTAACTCGAGGTCTTTTTCTTTCTGAAAAACAATAAAAATAAAATTTATTTATCAATAATTTAGTTTTTATATAGACCCTATAAATATAACTGTTATATACCTAAACTAATTGTATTAATAAAAGAGATACAACGTAATAATAAGTGATTAGTGTAAATACATTCTAGCACTCTGACTTGGATGCCATCTAGTGGCGAGAACGAAAATCTTTGGTATTGTTGACAGGTGAATGAATGCAAATTCGAACCTACTTTAAATCTTAATTTTTGTAGAAACAAAAATATCCATTATTCGATTTCCGTTTTTCGAAATAAAATTTTTCTAAATTATATTGGCGTCCAATTAATTTAGAGAAAAAAAAAAAAAAAAAAAAAAAACGAGAAATAAATGGCCTATGATGCCAAAAAAGACTTGAATAATAGCCTATTTAAAATAAGCCTATCTTTTATTAAATGTGATTAATCTAAAAAAAAAATATTTTTCGAAAATCAAAAAAAGAAAGTTGTAAATATTTTAAATAGCTTTAATTTAAAAAAAAAATTTTGAGGTTCAAAATTTGGCCACTGGAACCTCTCAAAATAAGCATCTCGAGAGGCGCATCTTAAAAACGCAAGAAGCCAGATCGATGAAATTTGGTATATACTCACTCCTTACACTAAAATCTAGATCTCTATCAACTTTTGGAGTAATTACACCACCTGACGTACCTAGTAAGTTTTTTCAAAAATTTTGAAATTTTCAGTTTTTCGTCATATTATGACAAGTTACTTACTCCATTTTCTTTGACATTTTTTTTGAAAACAATAGTTTTTTTAAATTATCAACGAAGAAAAAGACATTTTTCGCTAATTTTGAAAAAAATCAAAAGAAAATCATACAGGTGTCATTAAAAAAAATGTAAATTTAAACAAATTGATTTGTTCCGCAGATTCGTTCGTTTAAATTTACATTTTTTTTAATGACACCTGTATGATTTTTTTTTTTCAAAATTAGCGAAAAATGTCTTTTTCTTCGTTAATTATTTCAAAAACAATTAAGTTTTCGAAAAAATGTCAAAGAATAAAATCTTTTTAAAATATAGTAATTTGTGATATGACAAAAATTTCAAAATTCTTAAAAAAACTTACTAGGTAAAGTACTACCTTCGGGTGGTGTAATTACTCCAAAAGTTGATAGAGATCTACAATTTTAGTGTAAAGAGTATATACCATTTTTTCCCCCCACAAAAAACCCCTTTTTTTTGTATACTTTAGTGTAAAGAGTATATACCAAATTTCATAGATCTGGCTTCTTGCGTTTTCAAGCAATCGTGTTCACACACACACACATACGTAATTCCAAAAGAATATACGAGAAAATTTTGGGGAAGTCATTCTCGAATTTTTTTTACTTGAAGTAATATCAAATGTAAATAAAAATTTTAGAAGAAAAAAAAAATGTGATTATTAATAAGACTGATTCAAGGGGGTATACCGGAAATATGCGATAAAAATATTTCAAAATGGACTAGAAAGGGTTTTGATTAGAATATTTAAAAAATCTCAAATTTTGAAAAAAAAAAAAAATCATCCTCAACTCCTTAAAGAAAAAAAAAAATATTCCCTGGATTATCTTCTGGACTTCCCTCAGGTTGATTTCGAGTCAATGTCCAATCTAACACAAACTACTAGAAAGATCGATAAAAAATTAAAATTTTATGAGTAATTTCATTATTAGTGATGAAATTCAAATGATAATTCAACTTAAGTTTATTACGAAACGAATTTGAATATTTTTTTTATCTAGATGTAAATGTAGTTGTATTTTTTTTTTACCTCTTCTAGAAGCCTCGTAACTGCTTCTATGTCATTGTAGGTTTTTGTCATCTGGCTCACTCGGTTGCTGCATAGAACTGTAACAATATCGAAAAAATATTATTAGTTTTAAACTAAATTAATTTAACAATTTCAGCTACTAAAACAAACATTATGTTAGCGTGTTGTATGTTTATTTTTAACAAAAAATCAATAATATTAATTTACTTAGTGAAAACATGAAGTTAAATGAAAAAATTTTTTTTAAATAAATATTAAGTGAAGGACTGCGGAGTCGGATAAACAGGAGTATAGTAAAGCCGGACTATGCGAGGTATTGCTGTATCCGATTTCGCAGTATCCTACTGAATTTTAAGATATAAAAAAATATTTTTTGTAAGATGTTTACCCTTAATTAATAAATATGAATTGTGCAAATTAAATAAATAATAAATAAGGATCAAAAAAAAAATAATAATAAATAAAAATAAGTTTAAAAGGCTTACTATTAGTAAACCTAGCATAATTGACGGTATCGAATGAGATACCCGATGCAACACTTGCATGTGAGATGCAATTGCATTTATCTGGTGAAATTTGACCGGTATCTTCATCCATGCGGGAGGATCGATTTGCCCAAGAGAAGGGCGAAAATGATTTCCACGAAAAACTGCTTCTCATACGTTTTACTAGTATAAAATATTTATTAATCACACCCAAAAAAACTTGATGGTAGTTTTTTAGAACAATTCAAATGTAAATAGAAAGGGTGATTGCACAATTTGCATGGTTAGGTGGACACGTGTCGTGGCCGGGTTCGACGTAGCGACTGCTTTTACCATTTGGGGGGCTGAGGGCGTCGCGACGGATCGATTGCCGACGACGCCCTCCTCGGATTCGTAACCCCCATCAAACCCTTGCAACCTTCAAATTCCCCGGCCATAAAATAGACTCATCCTCGTCTTCCGACCGGATTATTAATTCACAAGCATCTATTCCGTTTCAAGTGGACATTAACATCGATCACCTCCTTCCTAATTTTCTCTTTTCAATCAATTTCAAAACCAAACTGTTTAATAATTATTCTTAGTGATAAATTATTTTTTTGATTTTTATAATTACCTAAATAAGTAGGAACAAGAGAACCAATGAAGTACGTGGCTGTTGATTTATACACAAGGAAGGAAGCAGGTGCAGCCAAAATTAAAGCCTCCGATTTTGTTACAATTAATGAGACGTTTCGAGAAAACTTTATTCACTGATAAACTGATGATCAGTGATGATGAGGAAATAAAGTTTTCTCGAAACGTCTCATTAATTGTAACAAAATCGGAGGCTTTAATTTTGGCTGCACCTGCTTCCTTCCTTGTGGAACAAGAGAATATCGGATAATAAAAGAAAAGATGAATAGTTATTTATTTTGAAAATGACTTAAGTCCATTTGCGATTTCTGATTACCCGAGGTTACATGTAAAATTTCAAGTTATCTATCAATTAAGTACTTGAGGTTACTTATATTTCGAGTAAATACGTTAATTCTGGACCCATGAGTTAGTTCAATAATTAAGCCGTTTTTTTTAAAAGTGGCCTAAGGGGCCATTCATTAATTACGTCAGGGTCTTGAGGGGGAGGGGGTTAAGAAAATCTCTACATGTCCTTATGTAGGGGGGAGGGTCGTAAAACTTATTCTTACGTAATACTTTTTGAATCAGAATCTAATTTCATTTTGGATTCTATTTTATAGTGAACAATGTAATTTAAATTCTATTTTAATAATTATTATTGCTTATTGAAAAAAAAAAACAAATAACTGATAAAATTTTTATATATTTTAATTGTTATCCATCTTTGATTCTACAGTTTTACGTAAGAAAGGGGAGGGGGTTCGAGAAATCTTATGTATACTTACATAGGGGTAGAGGGGGGGGGGTCAAAAATGATTAAAATTGTCCTTACGTAATTAATGAATGGCCCCTAAGTTAATTTATACTTAAATTAAGATATTTATTAGTGATAATGCCCAAAGGCAGTGATGAGGGTAATTTTAATTAATTAGTATTTATCAAGTTGAACTGTTTTTAGACAAATCCATTGTTGAATAATCAGTACGTTTAATTAATAAGACATCAATGAATGGATGTATTACCAACGGGTAGGCTAAGAAAACTCGAAAATATTTTATTGACACCAGTGAATATGAATATCAGATAAAATAACAGCAAAATTTTAAAAAAGGATATAATTGACTTATTATGATATATACCACCGAAACATCATGCTTTCTTCAAATCCCTTTCACCCACACAAAATGTACATTAGATGAGAAGTAAATTGTTTTGTAATTTATGTTTGTAATTTTGTACATTATGTAGTTAAAAAATGTTTTGAATTGCATGAATTATGTTTTTGAAGTGTAGTAAAGATATCTAAAATAAATATAGTATTTTATTTTATCAATTTGAAGAATCTTAAATTATGTTGAATGGATGGGTTCCTTCAAATTTTATAACGATTCTGGTTGTTAATTTTGAAAGTGGCCTAACTCCATTCTTGGTTAGAAAACGCATATTATTCACTTAATAATTGCCATTATTTTAATAGGAACTATAAATTTAACACCTTTAGATACATTTAAGCAGTAAGACTCATTAGTATCCTGTACATATATTTTTAATTATTTTGAAACACAAACTCAAATATCTCAATTCAAGTATAAATCAACTTAGGCCACTTTCAAAATAAACGGCTCAAATAAATTATTATGAAAAAAATTAGTTTCATTGAGCAAAAATTCCAAATCTCTCATTAGATGATTTATAATTCTAGGATTAAAAGAGAAAAAGAAAAAAAAAATTGTAACAATTTCGTCATTGTTACAAATGAGAAGGTGCAAAAATATTTACACCAAGACACATTTAGAACCCCAAGGAAGAGTAAAAATAAAATGTTGGAATGTTCTTTTTTAATGATAGATCTAATTTATTAACTCATGCACAAAGAACATTTCTAAGGATCACAATGCATTTACTTTTAGACATTCAAAACAGACAAGGAAAACATGTTTTATAGTAAAGATGCAATCTTTTATAAAGAAGGGTATCTAAAACTAGGGCTCTATATATTAGAAATGCAAAAATATTACAATTATTAATTAATTGAAAAAAAAAAATAATAATAATTAATAAAAATATTTTATTTTAAGAATTAGGACCCGCGATAATAGATAATAAAAATCCTGCGATAATAGATAATAAAAATCCTTGCAAAACATATTTTTAAAAATCACCACACCTTTTTTTTCTTTGTAAAATATTTATTTAACAATTTTATAGGTACTTATGCATAAAGTAAAGATTTTACTTATATAATAGAGTTATATTTAAAGATGTTAATCAATATTTATATATTCAAGTAATATTCATCTTTGTTTGACAGACATACAAAAACTAGACATAAAACGTCAAGTATATTATATGAGTCATGATTATTATTGTTATTATTTAAAGATGTATTTGCATTTTTTAGCTTAACTAAATGTTTTTAAAAAATATTAAAGAGTCATGTTTAACTAATTATAGAGCAAAATATTTTTTTTTTTTTTAATTTTCTTATTGAAATAAATTTATAACGAAAAACTTTTTAAAAAAATCATAATATGACAAAAAATTTCAAATTTTTAGAAAAAACTTATTAGGTAAAGAACTAATCCCGAGTGACGTATTTCAAAAGTTGATACAGGTGGAGCTTTCTTTGAAAAAGATGAAATTTTTTCAAAGAACGCTCAAAGACTGTATGTAAGCTAGTCAATACAGTTGATACATATCTTAAGATTTTTACGATTTTAGTATAAAAAGTACCAGGAGGACCGGTTTTTTTTTTTTTTTTTTATAAAATTAGAAAAATTAAAAAAGTACATCAGAAAAGTACTAGTACTAGAGGTTTCCCAAAGACGGTCAAACGTTCTTTGTTTTGTATACCACAAATAGGAAATATTTAAAATTTGAAAGAAATCGTAAAAGCCAATTTCGAGAAAATTAGAAAAAACTAAAAAAGTACATCAGTAAAGTATTACTAGTACTTAAATTTTCCCTAAGACAAGACCTAGCGTAATTTCATATTCGTACCGAAAATATTACCTATTAAAAATTTAAAAAAAAAAAATTGTTAGAGCCGTTTTCGAGAATTGATTTTTTTTTTTTTAATTCACACTTTTTTCTCATTCACCTCCCATTCACACAATCTTTTCGCAACTTAGGCCATTTAAGACTTTAAACGATATCCGTTAATGATTATTATACATATTGGGGTAGCATTTTTATTTAAGTCATTTGGTATCCAAATGCCTTAAATAAAATTATCGACTCCCGGGGTCCGAACCCCACGTTCGGATAAAGGAACACCTACCATCGAGAATTGATGTGCTTTACAAACCAGCAAACGTACAATGAGGGACAATATTAAGTCCCACCCATGCGTTTTCTATTTGAAAATATTTCATTGTTTTTAAAAAATTATTATAAACTTTTTATTATAAGGGTCATAAATTTATTATATAGAAGATTTTTTAATGGAAACTTTCATGGTTCAAACCCCAAGAAAATTTCCAAAAAAGATTTTCATTTTCTTTTATAAAAACAATGAAATAAACACAAGTAGAAAACGCATCGGATCGGTCTTAATATTGTGCCTCACAGAAAACATCGAAAATTTTGAGGTCGAATATTTTGACGATAACAATAAATTTTTTCTACTTCGAATTTGAGAAAGTAAAAAGTGCATTATTCAACAGGTGAAAAAAATATTACTACTAGTTTGCTAATTTGGCCAATTACTAGAACCAATAATAACAAAGTTAGCATTAGTGCAGACTTAATCGGAGGCAGCTTGTAGACTATTCATTTAAAAAATTAGGCTACAAACGCTTTCTTTTGTTTCATCTTAATGAATATAACAATTACAAAATTTTGGATTTTATGAACTTCTCTTAAGTGAAACAATTACTTTCGTAAAATATTATACTTGTTGTTAACCAAAATTGCCCCTTTTACAATGAGTTATAACCCTCCACGATGGGTTGGTTGCCTAACCAAAAGGCGCAAGGCGTTCTGCTAGAATCCCAGGGCATATTGATACGTCAGGCTAAGAAGATTTTAATTCAAGGATGAAAAAATGACAATTTTTTCGATTTACACTGTATCAACAAAGCAACTGTAAAGACAACAAAAAATTTCTGATTTACTCTAAAAAATAAACAATAATTTCTGAATGCTCTTAAAAAAGTCAAATTTTCGCAATCTCTACTGAATAAACAGAATCGTATTCTTGTTTATTTACCTAATCAACCTAATTAAACTCATTAATTTTTTTTTAATGATGATTCTTAAATTCCAACTCTACTCCATTCCATGTCTGGTTTCAAAAATAAACAATTCAATTTAATAAAAACAAATTAGTGAAAAATATCTTTTTTTATCACATGAAAATAAGACGTCATTTATTTCATCAAAACACCGAATCTGAGATATATTGGAATTTTAATTTACTGATTATCTTAAAAAATGTAAATAAAAAACTTATCTTGAATTTTTTTTTAATATAAATGAAAAAATATTTATCATTTTTTTAATCAATTTTGGAAATAACTTTTCATATCAGGCCAAATCACAAAGATGTTTTCATTACACCTGGTAAGAGAACATTGGTTCTTATACAAATCTAATCTAATAGTAAATATTCCATGATGTAATCACCTATTAATGAAAATTACTTTATTATTCCCTATAAATTGTATTATAAAATAAAAATATTAACTTTTAATTACTTCATTTATTGTGGACAATGAATCAGAACAATTGCGAATAATCAAGTTTTCTATTATGCATATGTAATGAATCCATTTATCTATCGAAAAGAATGAAATTTGTGAAACTTGTGGGAATGATAGGCCCTTAAAAAAAGACCATTTCATTTTCACAGATTAGAATAATTAATTTCATTTCATTCAATTTTATTTGTTTCAATTATGTCCTAAGAAAAGAATATAATCATCAGCTTTGAATTAATTAGAAAATTCACATTATAATTTTTATAATGTCTAATAAAATAATAATAAAAAAATTAGAAAATTTTAATTATGATTTTGCTAGGAACTTCTTCATTAAAATCATTAAAATAATATCAATTAGGCGGAAATTTTTTGGAATTGTAATTAATAATCTCTTGAGACAAATTTTACGATTGTATAGAAAATTAGAGTGAGAATCAGAGTTGTCTAAATTGGGTAAAAAATGCGTATATGTAATAAAACTGAAAAATTTTTACGATTTTAATATCAAAATATGAGCAAAATTTCAACGATCTGGTTGGTTGCAACAAATAGATATAAAAGGTTTTTGTTTTAAAGTCTAAAACATTTCGAAAATTCCGAGGTGTAATGACGATAATAAATTTTTTCTACTTCAAATACGAGAAAATAAAAAGTGGATTCATTATTCAACAGGTGAAAAAATTATTACTTTTGGCCAATTACTATCACCAATAATAATGAAAGTTAGCAATACAAAATTTTGGAATTAACAAAAAGTGTAGGTTGTCCAAATACTTTCCTAAAATATTTGTGGTTAACCAAAGATGCCCCTTTTACATTGACCCTCCACGATATGTTGGTTGCCTAACCAAACGGCGCAAGGCATTCAGAGAAGATTTTGAATTTTTTTTTTTTTTTAATTTGATTCAAGGTTTTTATCGGCATCGAAGGCCATTTTGACACTGTCTCTATTTATTTCAATTGGATTGGTAGCCAAAACGAAAAAATGACAATTTCTGCGATTTACACTGACTGTATCAGCTCTGTTCAACAAATATCAAAACAACAAAAAATTTCTGATTTACTCTAAAAAATATACAATAGCCTACTTTCTGAATGATTTTAGCAATCTCTACTGCAGTGGTTCCCAATCGGTGGGCCGCGAGATATTTAGGTAAAAAAAAAGAGTCGGGGAAAAAATAAAGTTTTGCTAAAAAAAAGGCCAAACTATTTAAACGGAAGCGGCAAAAATTTTGACGTGAAAGAATGAAGCTCTGCTAAAAAACAAAAGTCAAATGATTACATAGGGACGGAGGAAAAAATTTCCCGAAAAGCGGCAAAAATTTCGTTAAAATTTTCACGAAAGGGGGGGGGAAGAATTCCGTGTAGGGGAAAAAAAAATTTCTGGAGGGTGGCAAAAATTTCATTTTGCTACAAATTATTAATTATGATTTGATAGAAACCTAGCTAGTTAGCCCCTAGTGTGTAATGTTATTCCCAACGAACCTTTGGGGTGCCGTGGACTTCATAAGTTTGGGAAACACTGCTCTACTGAATAAATTGAATCGAAATTCAATCATTGTTTATTTACCAAATCAACATAATTAAACTCATTAATTTTTTTAAAATGATGATTCTTAAATTCCAATTCTACTCCATGTCTGGTTTGAAAAATAAACAATTCAATTTAATAAAAATAAATTTTTAATTATGATTTTGCTAGAAACTTCTTCATTAAAATAATATCAATTAGACGGAAATTTTTTTCTTTTGAGATAAATTTTATTTTACGATTGTATAGAAAATTAGAATGAGAATCAGAGTTGTCCAAAGTGAGAGAGAAATTGGGTCAAAATTGCCCATATGTAATAGAACTGAAAATAATAAAATAGATCTGAAGTAAAAATTGGTGAATAATATTTCTGAAAACGTTTGTCTATGATTTAAATCATTTCCATTGTCCATTTAATTGACTATTTATGAACAAACCAGAAATAAATTTTCTATGTTATATTATTGACGTAATGGGAAACATTCATTGTTTAAAAGAGTTAATGTTATCATTTAACTAATTAATAGATCTAATCAACTGAGTAACGAAAAAAACAATTCCAAGATTTATGATTGTTGTCAAAAGTTTGAGATTTATAAGAATAATAAATAGAGAGTGAAAACAAAATGATTTTTATTAAAGAATATAGACGATGATTTTTTTTTACTTTCTATAAGGCAGAAAGTAAATGGGGCTCCTTTCCAAGTCATGATCTCTTTTTTTTACTTTTAGCCTTTCAGGTGAGATGGAGAGATGTATATGAAAAGTAACCTGTTTCAGATGGCAAAGATCGAAACGGGTTCCTGATCGACTGGAAGAACTTAGTTCGTCACGAAATAAAAAAAGAAAGGGACTCCCTCATCTTTCCAATCAAGTAGAGAAGAGTAAAAAAAAAATACTAAAATCTTGATATGAATATAGACGAATTTTCTTAAAGGGAAAAGTATTATTATCGACGAAAACTTAAGAACCCCTCACCCAACTAAAATTTTTAAGGCCTATATCTTTACGCTTTAAATCAGAGGTGTCCAAACTACGGCCCGCGGGCCAAATCCGGCCAGACAGATCATGTTTTTGATTATTCAAGTCGTTTATTAAAAAAAAAAAGATAAATAATAAAAAGGCTTTTTAAATTTATTAAAAATAATAAAAATGGGGCAATATATACATAAAATTTTACTCTATGCTTTACTTGCAACGAGTGAATTTTGAGAAAATGGTAACAAACTGAAAAAGTACATCAGTAAAGTACTAATACTTTTTGTTATCTTCCTTAAATATAAAATTGCACCTCTGCCTTTTTATTCTTGAGATATTTTGATCATAGACAGACAAACACAGAAAGACTATGTTGAGGGACCCACTTTTTCTCTAAATTGCCTCGGATGCCGAAAAAGACTTTAAATAAATTTAAAAAAAACACTAAATGGCCTTAGTAGCCGAAAATTTAAAAAAAAAATTATATTAAAAAAGTAGGTCTTAAAAGTCGCTTTAAAAAAAAGTCTCTGAGACAAAAAAGTCCCAAAAGTCGTTTTTGAAAATCTAAAAAAAAAAAAGTTTATTTTTATGAGAACAGTGGAGATATCTAAGAAAATCAGAAGTCTCAAAATTGAGCAATGTCAAGACTTTTTACTGCTCTCGAGTTAAAAGGACTATCGCCTCGTACTTAGGCAACCGAAACTCTTTGCTGTTGTTAAGGGTTGTCTCAAAAATATTGAATTCCCTTTCAATTATATTAAAAAAAAATTAGATAAGCTATATTTATTTTAAAATTTGAATTGGTTGTCTAAGCTCAAAGCGAAGGTAAGAGAAAGTTATGATGTGCGATCAATTTTTAAAGAAATAAGATAGAGGTGCAGCCTAATTTTTTATACAACAAAAAACATTTATTTTCTAATATAATAATTAACAAATAAACAAAATATAGCTGTATAATAATTTTTAAAGAGTCCATCAGATCTTAACCCTCTGAATAATTTATAAATAATTTAAAAATCTTGGCACTCAGTTAAGATGAATAATAATTTGAGAAAATAAAATCTTTATGTGAATATCTCTTGATTAAAATATTTGCATACAAATTTTATATTGTTTGACAAATGAGAATTTCAACAAAGCGAGATTAGTATATAAACAATGTGATTGTTGAATGTTTTGACGACCTTGGGAAAATATTTGAACTTATACTAATATAAAGATAATACAGGAAATTCAGTATATATTAATATTTCACATCTCTATTCTAACTAAACACCTTCTTGAACAAAGTAAATATTTTTTTGAGATCGATTTTTTTAGAATCTAGTATAGTTTTATTTGATATTTCAACTAGGATAATAAAAAATTTTCAATGTCAATTTTTGGCCTATAATTAAAAAAACTCATCGATAATAATTCAATAGGTAATGACTGTTTTAAAATATAATATAGCGTATGTATTAATTTTTCATTCCAGAAAAATTGTTAGTAATTTCTAACAATTTTTAAAAGTAAATTACATAAAACAAACTACAATTAAATCTTTCCTTCAAAAAAAAAGATAACAGTAATTTTGATAAAATGGAAAAAAATAGTAGAGCTATCTATATGGATTTTATTTTTCAAAAAAATATTATTTCATGAAATATCTTTTTTGAAACGAAGATATTTTAAATAACGAATAAGCTTATAGTAAATGAATTATTTGAATAATTAAATTACGAATATCATTTTATACTTCCGATTTTTTTCTAGATTATCTACCTTTTAAAAAAATAAGGTATGTCAGAAAATAAATGTATTTTTTTTATGAAGTATAAAAGTAGAAAATGAATGACGCATTTTATTCAACAACTTGTCTGGCAAGAGATGACTAGAATTCAAATTTCAATTATTTATAGTTTGACAAAAATAATACAGTACTTCTAAAACTAAGACATAGAAAAAAAATAAATTTTTTATATTCAAGATAAGAGTGATCAAAACAAAAAATATTTAATGAAATGGAACAGTCGATCGAGAATTATACTATTTTCTTTGACAAAGTAGGGATTTACAAAATATTTCAAGATTATTGAGTCTGTAGCTTTATTTTAATCTCTCAACAGAAGACAACTCAAATAACGTAGGCCTACGGAGGAGCAGTGGCGTAGCGAGCCTAACTTGCGCCCGGGGCACAATACCTTTTTAGCGCCCCCCCCCCCCCCTTCGAAAACCATATAACATACAGGGGCGTATATAGCAATTTTTTTCGGGGGCCGAACTCAAAAATTTTCCTGCCTGCTGTTAAAATCATTTTACCGTTTTTTTAGGGAGGCTAAATTTTGCGGAATTTTTTCCCCTTCCTGCGGGAAATTTTTTTTTTTTTTTTTTTGCGGAACCAAATTTTCCCGTCACGCGAAAAATATTTTTCCCGGACATTAAAATTATTTTTTGTTTTGCGGGCCATTTGGCGCCCCTTTGTGAGTAGCGCCCGGGGCATGATGACCCCCCTTGCCCCCCCCCACCCCCTCGCTACGACACTGCGGAGGAGACAATGTTTTAAAATATTAGAATTTTATGTACTTTTGTGAGAAAATATTTTATAAAAAAATGAAAAAGTACATCAGTACAGTACTAGTACTTTTCTAGTATTATTTGTAAAATGTTCTTTGTATTAATTCATGTACAAAAAAGTGAGAAATGGCCTAAGGCTATCCCGTAAATAAAAAATAAAAAAATAAAATTTCAACCTCGAAGATCATTTATTTCCTTCATACTTCATACCTATAGAGACAGACAGCCATACCAATTTGTGGGACCCACTTTTTTTGGAATCAGGGGACCTCAAAACAAGTATATCCATCAAAATTTCGACATCGATTTTTTGACATGAACGTAATACTTTCTCTCTCTATATATATACATACTGTATATATGTAAGAGAAAGTAAAAAGTCCTTTGTATCAAAATAAATAACACCTTAGAGAATTATATTGTAAAATTTAATAAAAAAAAAAAAACATAACGTTAGCAATGTCTTTCTTTGTTTTTTAACCTAATATCATTTAGATAATCATATTGAAAAAATAATATGATAATAAATAATCAGGTTATTAAAACAGAAAAAGAGAAAAATTGCGACTATGCAAGAGAAGATATGAGTTGGGAAGGTAAAAAAAAAAAATGTTAAAAGATAAAGATAAGTAAATTAAACCTAAAAAAAAAAAAATTATCTATAGAAAATAGAAATAAAAATCCATTATCAATTTGAAAATAATGAAAAAACTTATTGTTTTCATTTTTTAAATAAAAGAATGAATATTAAAAAAAAAACTTAAGTGACGATTCGGTTGCCGGAGAGATCATCCTCAAAAAATAAGTTCAGAATAAAAAAAATTCTTAATCTTCATTATACATCACAAAAGAAATGGAAAATAAATGAATGATAAATAAAGGTAGTAGAATCATCTAAAATCTTTTAATAAGTGAGATGTAATATGGAGGACATCAGCAAGGAAGTCTCTTCTCCAGTTCACATCTCATTTATATTTCATAGCCATATCCCATTGAATTTAATTTTTTAAATCCCCTTTAAATTTGATGCCAGTATGATATAGGTAGAAAAAAATGTTGGATAACAATAAAACCTCTTAATATTTAATAATATAAAAGTATGAAAAGGGGCTGAGGGAAGACATTTGCTTCTCGTGCCTGGGGTCCCGGGTTCGCTTCCGGTCTCAAGCGAGAAAAATTAATTTCATTTGAATTGGCTTGAAATAAATAGGGATGGGGTCTATCTAAATGACCTTAGGTGCCGAAAAATGTCACAGAAAAAAGATTAAAAAAAAAAAAAATTATTGGTATAGGTATCAAATCGAAAGTATCTTTCGAAATATTAAATAGGCAGTATTAAAAATGAAATAGTGATATTAGTATCAAAATAGTTAGAGAAATAATCACCTAAACAGAGAGTTCCCGAAAGTTTGCGCTCAATTTTCTAAAAAAAAAAGAGAGGAAATTCATCCATCTATCGGGGAGAGCTACCGAAAGAAATCAACCAAATATTTCATAATAAATTTGGGCTCTATATTTCACCCCCAAATAGAAATAAGAAATAATTAAAAAAAAAAAAAGTGTAACTATGATTATTCAATTAAAAAAAAAATCTAAAAACAAAAAATAAAAACATAAAGTGCCAAAGAGGTATAATTTTCGAATAAGGACACCTTCATCCAATAAGCGGGCATCGAGGAGACGTTCATCGTCTTCAGGATGATGTTGCCGTTGTCGAAAAAGACGTCCTCCTTCTTTAGTAGTCGCCCCCAACCAGCCGTCTTCCTCATCAAATTCGAGCCCATCTGCCTCTTCTTCTTCATCATCCTCCTCCTCATCGTCGTCATCGTCCTCCTCTAGTAGTACACTCGATGACGAAGTCGACGCCGTGGCCCCAGAAGTTGTCTCTCTCTCCAGGTTGACTGCCTCGACCAGGACCATCGAACTTGCCATTCGGAAACCGGGTGCGACTATCCAAAAGGGGAGCTAACTAACTTATAATAAGGGGGGAGAACTAAATAACTACCCCTACAATTACTAAGTAGAGCAGCAACGCAATCCTCGCACTATGAAGAACAGATTTCATATGCGTCCACTTTTGACGTGCAGTTATCATCAACCGTGGGATGTGAAAGAGGCGACGACGGCGACGCTTCCTTCATTGTCTCAGAACACGGGCAACAAGCAAAGCATAATCCGACCACCAATTCTCTCTCATTCATGCAAATATCTAAACAAGATCTCAGTCAATGACCGTGATCTCAAAATTAGCAAGGTTTTCAACTCATGAGCCTTGTTCAAACAAAATCAAATGACCAATAAAGCATGAAACTTAATGGCATTGTAATTTAGAATCCAGGAAATAAAGATAATTATATTATTAGAGCTAAAAAAAAAAACTATGTGAAAACAAAAAGAAACTAGAGTTCATCACTACACAGATAACTAACTAATCTATAATAGTTAAACAAATGATTTTCATATATTCCCTGATAATTACTACTGTAATATCGATTGGTAAATAAAAATTAAAGAATTAAATCACTTCATTAATCGAGAACATTTCAAGGAGAGAGGATCTGCTTATTTCGAGTTCCAGACTAATTTTGCCCTATGAAATTAATCACTTAAGCAGGCTTTGTTATTTACGGTATTTAAAAACTAGTTACCACCTTTTTTTTACATTTTTCATACCTGCTGAGATCATAGTTTCTCAACCTTATTTTGCTCACCGCTCCCTTTGAGAATATGTTCTTTTCTAGAGCCCGCCCCCTCCCCAACTTGATTTTACTTACCACCTGTCGCGAATTTAAAACAGTTATTGCCACGATTATATTTAAACGTGTAATATTAGTGAATAGCATGTATTTTTTTTTTTTTTTTTTTGCCTTTTTAGACTATATTTGTCAATCTGCCCACGCCCCTTTTGCAAAATCTCAATGCCCCCTAATTTTCTCTGGGCCCTCTACCCCCCCCCTTGAAAGTCTCAAACGCCCACAAGGGAGCGTTATCGCCCACGTTGAGAACCTATGATTTAGATGTTTATTGTTTATTTAGTAGGCAATCGAAACTCAGTAAATTTTTCTGCGAATTTCCTTTTAATTTTCGTTAACAAAATTGAAATTTGTTACTTATTTCATTTTCTGTGATTTAGATAGGGTTCTTAAACAAATTATGATCTCAAGATTACCACTTTGGAGAAAGTGTGAGATTTAGTAATTATAGAATAATAATTTATTAATTACTTGTAATCATTCCTTGATAGGTAATCCCGATCCACTAATTAAGTCTGGATCTCGAAATTAGAATCCCGTCTCACCCTCCTAAACCCATCGTTGATACTTTTGAAGAGTTCAGTAAATCAAAACAAATTGGGAAATCTCTGCTCTAATAATTAAAAAATTTATCTAGATTTAAATCAATAGAGCATAGTATATGACTAATTAAAGAAAAAATATGAATTTTTTTTAAATTTTCAAGGAAATTTTTTTGTTATTTATTTTTGCCTTCAAAGTCTAAATAAAAAATGAGGAATATTGATTTCATATATAATAGCATGATCATATTTCTAGCTTCATGCCCGAGTAGAGCGAGTCACGCATGAAGAGACCATACTACTAATTCTTAAGCACGTGCCTTCGCGAGTCATTGAGTCAGCCTAGACCTGATCAGGTGTCAATATAATAATCGATTTAACTAATGAATTTTCTTTAAATGTTTTGAAATTATCTGAGGTTAAGAGAAATCGAAAAATGTTAAAACATCCTTTATATAATCAAATATTTTATTTGAATGACAAAGTTTATTTAACTAAGAGATAATAAATTTATGAGAAAATAAGTAAATAAGAAAACGTAATTAGGTATAATTATATTTAGGAACTAGTTTAGAAAATTAATCATGGAAATATAACGAGTATGAAAATAAATTAAGTGACCTAAACTTCAATAACAATAAAGATCCTTTCCCAAAATATAAGAATGAGAATGAAGACAAAAGAATAAGAAGAAGGCTCACGAAATAAAAATTGGCATAAATGACCAGTCTTGTTTTGAATAATGTGAGAAAGCTCATATCTTCGCAGCTCTAATAAACACATCTATTTTTGAATATTAAGTGGATGAAGAGTGGAAAAATTTGGAAAAAAAATCAAAAACTTGTTGAACGAGGCAGAAATCATTAAATGCTTATTAGCGATAAGCATGAAATAGCTCGTTATATAAATTATCTCGAGATTTTTTCTTCATTAAAAAACTAGAAAATAGAAATAGTCGCGTGATAAGAATCCTCACGAAGACACCCTGTGCCTTGGCTCACAATCGATCCAACTAAAACGGGTTAAACAGCTGCGCCTGATTTTTTTAACATTGACAATATATTGAAGAAAAAATATAATCTAACATAGGTGTAACTAGCAGGTTGTCGATAATTAACTCCATTAAATAAAAACTAGATATATATATATAATAATAAAAACGTTTCATCTATAAAATATAATGCAAAAGAATCAACAAATGATTCTTTAAAGTTTTTTTTATAGCTTCATCACTCAATTTTATGCTGTAATAATACTAAAATATTAATTATAATATATGTTGACAGTTGTAAATAAGGGTTGTTGGATATTACCTGGTTAAGGTCACGAGGTGAAAAGGTGGTAAGTACCACCCGGTTGAATTTGACAGCACATGGATAAACAAATCAAAATGTGATGATGTAGAGATAAGAATACAGGACGGGTATTTTGATTATATATGTTAAGAGCACTGAGAGTCACAAAAAAGTGCCAATATTAGTTGGTGAGTCAATTGAGCAAGCGAGAGGGCGGTTCAAGTGAAGGCCTGGCTGGCTGGCTTGCGCGACCGTCCAAAAGCCTTGAGTTTAGATTGCCACTAATGCCATCTGGCCGACGCGTGTTCAACTTCGCAACAACAAAGAAATTCCGGCGCATTTTTACAATTTCTTATTTCAATTAATTAAGAAAGTTGGGTGATTTTATTTCACTTAGAAAATTAGATAATATTTTTATTATCAATGTTTTGGATATAAATAATGGCTATCGTCCAGAATATCAAAAAAAAAAAAAAAAAAAAAAAATTTGGGAGTCAAGAGAAAAGACGACGAATTCTGATCATAAAAAAAAACAAACAAAACAAATTAAATGGAAAAAATACATAAGTCATAGCTAGTGTTATTGATATTATACAGTATATAAACAGGAGCAGGTGGATGTAGGCAGCCAGTAAAGAATAAAAACTTTCTTTAAATATTGTTGACGTTTCGAGAACTCATCGTTCCCATTTTCAGGACGATAATTTGTTAATGTTGCTTGACATGTATCAATCTAAGCAACATTAACAATTTATCGTTCTGAGGATGGGATCGATCGATGCGTTTCAGAAACGTTGACGATATTTAAATAACATTTTTGTTTCTTTGCTGGCTGCCTACATCCACCTGTTTATATACTCTATATTTTCAAGAACACTAGCCATGACATCTGCAAGGGCGTAACTAGGGAGGTCCCGGGGGAGGGGGGCGGGCTTTCCAGAGGGCTCCCTCTCCAAAGAAAATTGAGGCAATATGGGCCAAAAATTGCATTCATGGAATGCTCAGCTATTTTGACATATTCGATGGGAATAAGTAACGATTTGCAAAACATCTGTTGATTGTACTGAAGATGATTCCATATCACTGGAGTCGAAATATTTACAAATAAACGAATAATATGCAAAAGTATCGATTTTTTGGCCGACGGTCCTTATAATTAAATTGATCATTCTTACGGCCATTTAAAAACAATTAATAAGATTCTGTAATATTGGAATATTGCCCTTTTGGCACTATGGCTCATAGTTTGACAATGTTGGATTTTCGAAGACTAGAACTCAAGTTGTTTGCAACTATAGATTCGTAATCCGATTAACCTGATTCTACATATACAGTTTAATCATTGGTAAGTTGGGCAAGTTAGCAAACAATGAGAAGGATAAATATCAGGAAATCTATCCGAATAAGACATGCCTCGAGGATTATAAAAACAAATCCTGAACATGATAAGATGAGCAAAATCAACAAAGCAATGTTTACTTAATTAATTATTGTTGATGAATCCATTCATCATTGAAGAGCCTGTCATTATCATTTCTATACAATTTAAATAAATATAATTTTGACCATCTGATCCTATAATATCAATTATAAATGATAAAAAATAACAAAATTGGAGCCCCTTTCCCCTATCAGCAAATATTTCTCGGTCCATATCGAAGAGTGTAAGTTAATTGCAAGAAATGTCATAAATATTCCTATATTAATTTTCTGCATTGAACGCAGTATCTTTTGTAAGAGGTGGAGAATTAATTTTTACATGAAATTTGAAAATGTAATGCATTTACTGTTTAGAGGCGTCTCTCTTCCTTAAACAATAAATCCATATGTTATATTTAATTTTTTATCAATTTAGTAATTAGAATTTTATATTATAGGATCCAGGATCTGGAATTACAATTTTAGTCTAATTAACCTTGTGACACGCAAATAAAAGTGAAATGATTCAAATTTTCGCGAATTGTTAAATATGAATTAAACAAATTCTTTTGGGAAAATCGACATTATAGACCAGGCGCTGGAGGTAGTTGAGTATGCAAAATCTGAGGACCGAATTCTGACAATGGATTTGGGCTAAGAATAGCTCCCAGAATAAGGATCCGGATCTTGCCGGGCCAATTTTTGGTCCAATTTTTTTTTACCCCCACCCCTCTTATTTCCATAGGAAACCAATGGAATGCATGCTAAGATGATGTGAAGATTTGCAATTATGGTCAAATTTGAGTACTTAAAACCTCAAACAATGAAAAAACTGTCTTGTCAGCAACTGAGGGGATCCTCTAGAGTCCCCTGAGAAGTACTATCTTGCCACCAGTTGTGGTGGCCCCCCCTAATCCCTTCACCTCTTTTCTCTCTCTTTGTTATAAATTTAAATATACGACCTAAACACCACGCCAAATTGTGGGGACTGGCAATTATGTTCATAATCCACTACCTGGTATCCCAATCAATGAAAAATACTATCTTGCCGCCAACTACGGTGGTCCCCTTTAACCCCTTCACCTCTTTTATCTCTCTCTGTTATAAATTTAAATATACGGCCTTAACATCATGCCAAATTGTGGGGACCGGCAATTATGCTCATAATCCACTACCTGGTGCTCCAATCAATAAAAAATACTATCTTACCACCAGTTGTGGTGGTCCCCTCTAACCCCTTCACCTCTTTTATCTCCCTTTATTATAAATACACCAGGTAGTAAATTATGAGCATAATTGCCGGTCCCCACAATTTGGCATGGTTTAAGGCAGTACATCTAAATGTATAATAAAGGGAGAGAAAAGAGGTGAAGGGGTTAGAGGGGACCACCGCAGCTGTCGGCAAGATAGTATTTTTCATTGATTGGGATACCAGGTAGTGGATTATGAACATAATTGCCGGTCCCCACAATTTGGCATGATGTTAAGGCCGTATATTTAAATTTATAACAGAGAGAGAGAAAGGAGGTGAAGGGGTTAGAGGGGACCACCACAACTGGTGGCAAGATAGTACTTCTCAGGAGACTATAGAGCAGTGGTTTCCAAACTTTATGTTATCACGCCTCCCTTAAAAATAATTAATCTTATGACGCCTCCCCCCCCCCCCCATTTTATAAAATAATACAAAAACAAAAATTTTCAATGCTAAAAAATATAAATTTATATAAAAATATTTTTTTTATTTATTCTTATTTATATTAAAACTAGCAATCATTTGGAAAATTGGTCCTGGTGGCCAATATTCGCGCCTCCCCTTGTTAGACTAGTCCGCGCCTCACAGTTTGGAAAACGCTGGTATAAGGCTATTTTATGGCTGGTGGAATTTGTATCAGGAATGGAAGTTAGAAGAAAACGAAGCCAGAATTTTTTCTTTAAAAATATATTTTAAAAGCTGACGTTTCGGCCTTGGTCAAAGCCATCCTCGGATGACCACTAACAGCCCCGAGGATGGCTGCGTTTTCTTCTAACTTTCATTCATGAAGAAAAATATTTTTCTCAAATCTTATTTTCACGCCCTAGGGGGGAGGGGGGTGCCTAAATTAAATATAAAATTTCAACCTCCTAGCTCAATTCCTTCATGCTCTAAATTGAACCCAAGCAGACACACAGACAGAACATGTTGCAAAAACCACATTTTTTGGATTCAGGGGACCTCAAAACGTGTATATCCATCAAAGTCTCGACATCGAATTTTTGACATGAATCCAATACTTTCTCTCTATATAGGCCTATATGTGTATTAACTTATACCTATAGGTAAGAGAAAGTAAAAATTCAAATCAGAATTGAGATTAGTTCTATAATAAAAAAGATGCGGTAATTCACCCCAGTAAAATTCTAAGTGGACTAATCATATCTTACTTTTCTACCTAATGAGAAAAATCCCTACAAAATTCTACAAGGGATTCGATGGGTTCATAAGTTACCCAGTGTTATTATTATCTGTTTATGAGAGTTTCGAAATGTTCAAAAATTAATTCCTCCCCAGTAATAAGAAATTTTAGAATGACATTAAAAGGTTTCTACCCCACTTTGATATTTGCTAAATATTGAATATAAATTTTAACACAAACGGAATGCACTTATTTTTTTAGTAAAAGTATTAAAAAACATTAACATCTTTATGCAATATAGGGGATGGGGCATTAACCCCCCCTGGTTAATGCCTTCATACCCCCCCCTCTCCTTAAGTAAATGCGAGCCTTCACCGCGAAATTACTCTCAAAATAATTTGAATACATTTATAAATAATTATTTTAATTTTTATTTTATTTTATTTTTCAACCCTTAATCCACCCCTGTGTAAAAAGATATTAAAGAAATTTGATTAACAAAAATATAGGCCATATAGAATTTGGATACCAAATGGCTTAAATTGAAATGCCTGGACCCCCGATATGTATATTATTAATTAATAACGGTTATCGTCAAAGTCTTATATGGCCTGAGTTGTCGAAAAGGGTTAATGTGTGTGTGATTGTGAGTGGGAATGAGAAAAAAGTGTGAGTGTTAAAAAAAAAAGATAAAAAATAAAAAACCATTTTTTTTTAATTACACGTGAACTCCCCTCCCCCTTTCAACAGCTTATATTATCCCTCTACCCTTAGTGAAATACAAAATATTCAATTTCATATTCAAAAGAATCGTTTTTCGCAATCAAGTTATTTGTTTCTATCATTTTTTTTTTTTCAACGATAAAATGCATAATAATTACCTTTAATAAGACGCTCAAGAGGGTGTGCTGGTTGACGGCGAGGTCAGGGTGGATTACACTATATTAATTATTCACTTTGATTCACTTTACACACAAATAAATAAGAGAGCAAGGAGCTCCGCGCCTGCATCCCGGCAACTCACTCGACTCGACTGAATGAGAGATTCGTCTCTTATCTTTGTATAGGAATAAAAATAAAATAGATGAAAATAACAATTCCCTTTTTATTAAAAGTAAAAAAATACCTTTTACTCTAATCTAACTATATTTAGAACTGGAAAAAAATGTCAACAAGTGATTTGGAATATTCCAAGGCCTTTCTTAAATAATCAACCCTTCATCCCCTCTAATCAAAATAATAATCAACGCTGTTTTTTGAATGTTTTCTATTTATTTGGCTTCAATTGAGCTAAAATAAATTTAAAAAAATATTTTTTTCAATTTTTCAACCCCTAATCCAATCTTTTTTCTTTTTTTTTAACACTCGCACTTTTTTCTCATTCACAACACTCACATTCATAAAGTTTTTTCGGCAACTCAGGCCATTTAAGACTTTAAACGATACTCGAATGTTTAATATATCTATTGGGGGTCCAGGCATTCTTATTTAAGCCATTTGGTATCCAAATGGCTTAAATAAAAACATCGGACTGCCTAGGGTTCGAACCCGCGACTTTTGAAATACGAGGTTAGCACGCAAACCCCTACACCAAGCCCCGAGGGCACTAAAAATATAAACTTATATAAAAATATTTTTTTTTATTTTATTCACATTTATTTAAAGAAAACCTCCGTCCCAGAATCTTCTAAATTATTTTATTATTTTATTTATAAAACTAGCAATCATTTGGAAAATTGATCTTGGTGGCCAATATTCGCGCCTCCCCTTAGACTAGTCCGCGCCTCCCTAGGGAGGCGCGCCTCACAGTTTGGAAAACGCTGCTATAGAGGATCCCCTCAGTTGCTGACAAGACAGTTTTTTCATTGTTTGAAGTTTTAAGTACTCGAATTTGACCATAATTGCAGGTTTTCACATCATCTTAGCATGCATTCCATTGATTTCCTATGGAAATAAGAGGGGTGGGGGTAAAAAAAAAATTGGACCAAAAATTGGCCCGGCAAGATCCGGATCCTTATTCTGGGAGCTATTCTTAGCCCAAATCCATTGTCAGAATTCGGTCCTCAGATTTTGCATACTCAACTACCTCCAGCGCCCGCTCTATTATTCTCTTTTGCATAAAAAATAGAAATAAAATGACATTACAACTTTATTTTACTTGCAAATTTTTTTTTTCTAGATATACTAGAACACAAATGCATATATTTATTTTAATTATATAAATAGAAAATCCTCAATATGACGGTATTATTATTACAGACTTTTCAATTATTTGATTTTTATATCTGTTTAGGATATTTTTATAGCTATGCAAATATTTAAGTTTTTTTGAATAAATATCTAATCAAGATATTTGAATAAATATCTCAAAGTTTTGAACTTGGAAAACCATAAATATTTAAAGATAATTTGGCAAATTTGGGATATTCATTTTTTTAAAAATAATTTCGTCTGCTCAGACCATTTGACTTGACAAATTTATTGTATGGGCTCTATTTGAAATACATTATATCGATGTGTTCCGGTGACGTTCAACAGACTTGTTTATCGGGGCCATCTATCCCCTATTTAATTTTACTGATACGTGCTAGTTAATTTTTATATTCGTCATCTGTAGCTACAAACTAAAGTTTAATCCTTAGAGAAGGAGAGGAGGAATAATAGAGAGAAATAAAAGAGAATGATAATGAAATATTGAATATAATTTACTATTAATAATAAAAAGAGGTATTGTCCTTAGTTAAGGTTAGTTAATCCTTTAATATAAAATAGATACTGGATATTATATCTTCAACGTTACATTTATAGTATCGGATTCTATGATGCTTCTGAAGGAAAGGGAAATAATTAAAATCCCGAGAGATGTAACTGTTAATTTCCACTCCAGGTCAATCAAGTGGAGAAATTCATATTTTAAACTATCCATGAATATTTTCATCATTAAGTAGAAGGTTCAAGTTGAAAGGTCAACTTGTAAAATACTTATTTGGATTCTACATTTAGGGAATGAAAAATATGATAATAATAAGATCAAAATATTTATCAAATGATAAAATTTTTAAAAATTAAATGTTTCAAAATATATTTTAAATAAATTTTGTCCAGAACATTAACTTAGAGAAGGTGAAGCGAGTCCTCTATCTCTACTTCAAGAGAATATTTTCAAACAATTGAAATAAAAATTAACCTCCGAAGCCAAAAAAAGACCTCAAATTAAAAAAAAAATATAATTTTTAATCCATTTTCTAAAAATTACTAGTAAGTATGAAGTATGAAAAAACATTTTTTCGCTGAGTTCATCGGCATTTTATAAAATATTTTAATAATAATTAATATCGTACAAATCAAGAGATAAAAAATAACGAATTTCACTAAGATAATTGATAAAGAAGCTCAGTAATAGAAAAAATATTTAGCCTGTTTATAACTCAAACAAGGATACCCACAATGGGGAGGTTGATTGAATTTTTTTAAAAAGATTCTATCATTAATAAATTTAAAGTTTTGGAGGAAATTAAAGATTATTATTAATCCTTGAGAGCCCCTCAAGGAAACAGCGTCTTTGAATGATGATTGATTGACCGATTGATAAAATCAGAAATCTTTGTTTAAATGTTAGAACAAAAATAAATATTTCTATTATACGTAAAAAGATGACTTTTACTTAAAATTTCAATGAATAACTTACTAGCAGTCTCAAATGAAATTAGAGGAAGAACTCGGCCCTTTATAAAATTCAAAAGAAGTAAAATTTTATAATTTTTTTGAAATTAATTAATTATATTACAGTAGAACCTCGTTTAGCGAGCACCTCTCATAACGAGTAATTCGCATAACGAGCAAAAAAAATTGTAAAATGACTTGCTTAACGAGTGATGTTTCGCATAACGAGTGGCGAGGAGAGAGAAAGTCTCGGATTGTGATCATGTTACATAAGTCTGGGTCTTGGGGGGTTCCCCATAGAGCTGTCCCCCATGACAGACGGAATGATGTAACATGAGCACAATCCGGGACTTTCTCTCTCCTTGCTACTCGTTAAGCGAAACGTCACTCGTAAAGCAAGTCCTTCTTTTACAATTTTTTTTGCTCGTTATGCGAATCACTCGTTTTGGGTGGTGCTCGCTAGGTTCTACTGTAGATATATGTAGAGCTATCTGAGAATTAGCAAATTGTAAGAAATTTTTTTTTTTTTATCATTTTTACATTCTTTCGTTTAAAAATGTAATATAATTTTTACTTTCTCTTACCTATATAGGCCTATATTTGTATTCAGAGAAAGTTTTGCATTTATGTCAAACATTCGATATCGAGATTTTGATGGAAATACACGTTTTAAGGACCATCGAGGCCAAAAAGGTGTTTTTGTTTAAATAAAGTAAGAATGAAGAGAGGTAGGAGGTTGGAATGTGATATTTTGGATTAAACACCCCCCTCCCCTCCTCCACGTAACACGAAGTTTTTGAACAAAATCGGTAAAAGAGTACTCGTACTTCACCGATGCACTTTTTGACTTTTTCTTTTCGATTTTCTCAAAATTTGTTTTAACGATTTTGTTTAAAATTTATAAATCACTTATTCTTTGGGTGATTTTTAAAATGTATATTTTCATTTTGCCTTCATAGATCGGAGAAATAGTTATGGTAACAAATAAGTTATGGTAACAAAATACAAAATATACATAACAAAGTAATAGCCTACACCTATAAATATAATTCCTGTTTACATTTTGAAATCTAATGTCCTGACGAAAACTAAATATATGTCGACAGCAAAAATCTGATGTAAAGAGCACAGAACTTTCCAATACCGAAGGTAAGAGAAAGTAGAGTGCTGTGCGCCCATCACACCAGATTTTTTTTAATGGCAATACAATATTTGCTATTTCTGATCTGACGAATATTATAAAACTGTTCTCTGCTTTATTCGGGTCCCATTTTTTTAAGCCTTCATTATTTTTATATTCTACTTTTGTGTCCTAATTTCTTGTTTATTGATATTTTTCTGTTTCAATTATTTTAGGCAAAATATAAGAAAAAAAGATTTTTCTTTTTATTCAATAGTAGATAATTTTGAAAAATAATTTTTAGAAAAAGTAATTTCCTCTTTTTTTTATTAGAGAAGTGAGAGAGCGTGAGAGTTTGCGTGTATAACAGTAAGAGAAGATGTGATTAGATGCATTAATAAAAAATGGTAAAAGGAAGTTAATTTTTTAGTTGATTTTTATATATCCTCAGTCAATGAACTTATAGAGAGGTTCATACACCGTCATGGGATTATGTTTATATTAACAAGTAGAGAAAATTGAATTATTAACGAAATTGATATATTAACAAGTTGAAATAGTCAATATATCGCTTAAGAAAACAAAATTTGCAAATTGAGTTTATGTTTCGATTAAACAAATATCCCCCTACCTTTATTCTAGAACGCTGGCCCAAATAGATATATTGCAACTAATTAATTAGTCATTTCATCATGATAGAAATAAAATTTTCAAATAAATGATTTTCCGAATTGGAATGAATAAAGGAACCAAGCGCCATTATGATCGAAATTGAGATAATATCATCTTGTAGGGAAAAAGAAGATCTACCTCTTTATTTAAATCACATCATTATTACTCTGTCCACTTTTTTTCCTATAAAAGAAGAAAAAAGTCATTGGTTTTGTTTACAATTGGTTAAAAAAAATGCCTCTTATCTCAGATTTAGGTTAATGGCACTTGTGTTCCTTTATGCATATCATCGTCCAACTAAAGTCGTTATTTGAAAATTTAATAGAATAAAGTCCATTTTTTTTCTTATTAAAGAAAAGTGATCAATAATTAATTTTATTCAAGGACACCGATGAATAATTTATTATTGACGCTTTTTATTTATTATTAAGGGAAAAAAATTGATTTTTACCCCTTCGGGCTTAGTAAAGAGGAGAACAGTTTATAAGCAATGCAAGCAGAGTTCAAACAATTGGATGGGTGGCTCAGATGAAAACTGTTGAACGCCCACTGGAAGTCATCAATAAGATGTACTTTCAAATTTAAATATATTTCAAATCAAATGGCCTCAGCAACTGAAATGACTTAAAATAATTTTTCTTTTTATTGAAGGTTATGTAAATAATTTATACTAGGTAATGATTAAATATTATGATAGGCCAAAAATAAAGAGAACAAAATATTATAAAGCCGATTCAAGTAAAAAGTAAGAAAAGAATAGAAGATTATTTTGATTAACTTGTGACTATAAATATTTAGTTTAAACTTTGGGAAATATTGTTATTGAAGAATCTAAAATTACTTTAAAAAATAATCAAGATAATTGAAATAAATCCATGGTCATTCTATAATGTCGTTAACAAGTATTGTTGTTTAATTTAACGATGGTTTCAATAAATATTAAAAGGTTTTACTTTATTAAGCTAAGCATGGAGAAATAAATGACTATGCTTGTTTAACGCGAATTTAAATTCTTGTCTATTTCTTTATATGTGTGTGAGAGGAGGGGGGGGGGGGTGTACAGGAACGTAAAGTAGGTTCTCTCTCAGTGATGTATTTTTTGAAAGGATTAGGAAATAATATAACTTCACGGGGTGCCGACGGTCAGGGGCCGGTTGGATCAATCAAGGATCAGGGGCCCCTTCTGAGTCAAAATTTAAAGAAAATAATTTTAGAAAAAAATGAAAAATAAAAGGTTTTGCAAAAAATGTTAGGAATATCTATAATTTTAGTGTAAGGAGCATATTAATCGATCTAGGTTCTTGAATTTTTAAGAAATCGTGTACAAACACAGACTGACAGAGAGAGAGAGAGAGAGTGAATTCCACAACTTTTTTCGGATTCAATGAAGTCGAAAACATCCAGAATCACCCCGAATTGTTTGACGATTATAATACTTTCTCTATAAGTTACTTAATATTGAATGAATAGCAAGTAAAAATAAAAAACTAATAAACTTATTTATAAATAGTTGAAAAAAAAATATCAGAACAGGACTGGCAGTCCCAGCTCGGGTAGCTCGTGGTCGCCATACACGTACCCACAAGATGTGAGCTCCTGAGCATACTATTATTATTAGACTATTAAATGTCTACCGGGATCCCCATTTATTTTCAAGTGATGCTTTACGTGCTCAAAAACACATACCTCAAACCCAACCGGATTCTGGCCGTAGCCATCTACCGGCATCCCTTGAAATTACATCAATTCCTATCTCTAACTCCTAGTTCGTTCACATTTCTGAACTAATCCTGAAGATCCTGGTTTGAAGAGGGACTCCCTCAGCACCGGCGAGTACCCTACTCCTTTCGAATAATGCATCACTGAGAAGTTACATCACCTTATTTACGTGATTAATTGCTACACAACTGTTTATTTTTATGAATTTTAAGAAATGTGTATAAATTATTATATAAAGTAGTCAATTATCAATTTAACTAGTTCTAACAATAACTATTCAAGAACAATAAAATATTAAACAATATTCTTCCAAATGATTACAAATAAATATGACGCAAGTTGCAATATTTCCTTGTTCTTTTGAATACAAATAATCAATTAAATGAAGTACTTATTATTTTTTTACGGTTTTTAACAATTAGACAATAAAGGTCACTTTTTTATATAATTATACTAAATATCATAAATTTTTTTTATTTATCAATAGAAGAATTATGAAATAGAAATATATGAGATTAGAAAAATAAGGACAGCTAAGGAAAAATGTACAAGTATCATATTTATATTTGGAAACTATATAAATAGTTTGAACAAGCTGCGTGATTTTTTTGAAGTCTACGTTTTTAAATATCCCATAAAGGGTTTATTTTTAAGTAACAAGTGAAAAATGAGGGGTAGAAAAATTTAATAATCACGAAAGGAGTAAATTTAGAAAAATTCAAACCTTGGAAGAAGACATGATTCAATAACAATTAAATTAAACAATATTAAAAAAATTTATATCCATGAGGGAAGTTAAGAAAGAATAAATAATTGTGTAAGTACGGATCTAAATAAAGCGAAAGTAGGTCATAAACTTGGACCATTGATAATAATAATAAAAATAACGAATACATTGATTGAGCTTTGTGGGATGAAAATTTTTAGTAAAATTTCTTTAAATCGAGAAACACACAATAAAGCAATTAAGTGAAAGAATTAGAAAGTAAAAATATTTGATTTGTTCAGCTAACTTAATTAAAGGTTGATTTTTACATTCAGTTATCGGTGAATTTATTTTTAAAGAAACTTTCAAATTAAAAGTTTATCAAAATTTATTTCGCTTAATTAGAAGTCAATAGAAAAAATCTCACAGCACACAACCTTTTATTAGTCAAAAGTTGTGTGATGTGCTGTCACATATATGCGGTATATATTACTAGTTATGATAGACCCAATTAGAATCAATAACCCTCAAAACGTGTATTTCTATCAAAATCTCGGTATAAAGCTTTTGATATCGCCGCATTATTTTGTATTTATTAATATATATAGGAGAGAGAAAGGAATGTTCGATTAATCTACGTCTAATTAAGTTGTGAAATGCAAATAATTTCTTTGAATATGTGACGTCTCAATGATGTCAAGTTTGATAGAATACTCAAATTCTATTATCAAACATTCTAATCTAACATTATGAGAGAAAAGTGTGTCTCTCCTGACTGAAACTCAAATTATAATTATTTTTTTAAATATAAATTTTTTTAAATAATAAACTGAACTAGATATTATGTTATTAACTAATAAATTTAAATAAGTTTCTGCTATGTAAATATCAAATTCTTCTAAACCCCCCCTATTACCTATTTATCAAATATTAATTAAATACAATTAATAAATAAAAATATATTTTTTGGCATCGGTAGCCATTTAGACACGACTTTAATTCAATTGAAATAAATTTCTGTCGCATGGGACGGGATGCGAACCCCTGACCCCTAGCACAAGAGACAAGTACACTACAACTGTGCAATAAATTGTTTTTAAAAATAAAGGACAGACTTGATAGTCCAAACAAGCATTCTGATTGGTCAGAATCTCTTAGCAATCGAATCGTTTTAAATTTAAAAAAAAGACAAAACAGCGTTTTGTGATAAATCTTGAAACAATAAAACAAGAGCCCCACAAATTAAACATTTTTTTATCATGCGAGTCCCTATAATCCTTATTTATTTAAATTAATAGGTAGGATTTGAACAAATAATGAGAACCTAAAAATAAAAATATTATTGAATTAAAGAAAAAATTCCACTACCCCAATTTTGTAAATTTATAATCATTAAAATAAAAAAAATCTGGTGTGACCCCCCCCCTAACCTTCGGTAATCGAAAGTTGTGGTGGGAAAATATTTATATTTTGAGGAGGGAGGGGGGGAAGAAAATTTTTTTGTTTTTTTTTTTCTTACTTTCATTCCTCTTACAAATTCTACCAGCCATAAAATACCCTTATATTTATATTTTATCAGGGCAACCATTTCTCCCTATCTTTCCTATGAAGTACAAGGGTAAAATGGTCTTCATAAGATTTCAAGGACAAAATGAGAATATACATTTCAAAGAGCATCAAAACAATAATTAATTTATGAATTTTAATCAAAATCGTTGTAGCGAATTTTGAGAAAATCAGAAAAAAAAGTGAAAAAGTACATCACTAAAGTACTAGTACTTTTAGGCCGATTTTGATTAAAAGCTTATTTTCACGCCCTAGGGGAGTGACTAACTTAAATATAAAATTTCAACAACCTAGCTCTTTTCGTTCTTGAGATATTTTGTTCACAGACTCGCAGAGAGAGACAGGCACACACACATAGACACACAGACAGACCATGTTGCGAAAACCACTTTTTTTGGATTTAGGGGACCTCAAAACGTGTATATCCGTCAAAATCTAGACAGAATTTTTTACATGAATCAAATACTTTCTCACTCTACATATTAACATATATAGAGGTAAGAGAAAGTAAAAATATTTCATAAAGTACGTATTAAAAAAAATTTAATCTATAGAAAGTAAAGAATTCACGCTTTAAAGATCTTATTTCGGACATAATATCATTGTTATATTCCTTTATGTGTCAAATCAATTTCCTAAGTAATTACTTAGGAAAAATTGAAAAAAAAAAAAAAAAAAACATTAATGTTTTTTTTAGCAATTGATTTTTTGTAAGAAAAATAATAATAATGAATTTAGTAAAAGTAACTGAAGGCATTTAGGAAATTAATTTGTTCATGTCATTTTATTGATTTATTAAAGAAATTTTTTTTAATAACAAATTACGAGTAAAAGAAAATTAACAAATCATTTAGTTAAATGAGGACGCAGTGAAAAAAAAGAACTAAAAATCATAGTTGAAGAATAAATTTAATAGACGGGGCCTGGCAACAGAGTAGAGTAACAACCACCAGGATCGTAGCTAGGATGGGTGGCTCAGAGAAACAAGGGTAAAACTAAATGGTAGTAGGAACGAAAAAATAAAAAATACAACTCCTCTAACCTCCCACCATTGTTATTTGCCCGGATCACTAATATCGTAATAAGTTATCACATGTATAAGTAAAAAAAAATTAAAAAACACATCTCATCCCCTCAGCTTAATGGTAATGGTCTAAATGACCTTTGAAAATAGTCAATGACATGTTGGAATTTTATCTATGGAAAATCTTTTTAAGAATGAAAATTTATGTTATCTAAACTTGAACCCGAAATAATTTGGCACTCATCGATTGTAGGTCTACGGAGTTTTGTTTAAATAAAATTAATTTATTCCTGGTTTGTTTTTATTGTCTTTATTATTCAGAAAATAAATTACTTTTTTTTTTTTTTTGACAAAAATGGTATTATCTTTTTTTTTGAGTGTTTTTAGGTGGAAATAAAGGTTTTGTTCTTTCGTTAATACAAAAACATAAAATTTGATTGAGCCCTATATATTTTATAAATAAAATTTTGTATTTTGTGTCTTAATTTGAATCTTAAAATCAAAACTCTTTGATTTTTTTATATACTAATATAATCCCCTACAAAGCTAAACCAAGAAAATTAAACTTCCCTGCCATGTGTTTCTAAAAATAAACTTTAACTTTATTTTGAACAGAAACTTAAAGGTGGGCATTCCCTTTAATTCTATTGGGTGGGGTCCATTACTTCTGTCGTGGTAATGTTAACTGATAAGAAATCTCAACAAAGGGAAGATAATGAAACTTGTTAATTTAAGAAAGTAGCCGGAGCTTTGATGTTTGATAAATAAAAATATGAGAAATGTTGAAAACCAAAATATTGAAAAAACAAATAAAATTCCATAATATTTAATTCTATATTATATCTTATCTAAAATACTGTATAGAGATAAAATACTGAGATTAAGCCAAAAATTCGAGCTTGAGAAATACACGTTTTGAGGGTCCTGATTCTAAAAAAGTGGATCCCACAAAATGATCTGCTTTGTGTGTGAACATTCTCAAAAAATAGAAAGGGCTACGAGATTGAAATTTGTAATTTAGTGTATGTAAATTGCATTGGCATGCAACACGATGCTTTGAATAAAATTAGTCAAGTCCCCAGTTGACATCGGAATAACATAATTTAATCAAAATATATACTCCTACTTAGTCAAGAAGAAAAATTTAAAAAAAAAAAATGGCTACCGTGCCACATTAATTTTTTTTTTTTTTTTTTTTTTTTCAAAATCGACTCAAATGTCTTTAGATAGATCAATGAATGTTTCTACACTATGTAAGCTCTTTTACTCTCAAAATTGTTTAAGTACATTTTTACTCTTGTACTACAAAGGAAAGAAATAGTTGTCATTGTTACAAGCAAATCACATCCATCACACAACTTTCTCATACCTTGGAAGCCAGTCACATCAGATTATTTTTTGTGATGTTTAATATTTTTGGTTATATAAAACATGTTTGAATTTATGATATAATGCATTTTTAAGTATTTCTGTAAATGATTATTAAAAAAAATGTATATAATGAGATTTGGAATCGAGTTTCCAAAAAAAAAAAAAAAAAAAAAATTTAAAGAAAGAGAGTGTAGGGGTTGCGATACAAGTCCAAGGTCGTCCCGGACGTTGATACTAGAAAATCGATTCTCAAATATTCTTTTGTTAAACTCAAAAATGATATTCATGACCTTTGACATTATTATAATCATAATCAAGATTTTCAATATTATAAAATTAATCTCTGTTTAAAGTTCTCAGTAAACAAATAAATACTAGACAAAAATTTAGGAATATTTTTTTAAAAGAGATATTTAGTATGCAAGAATTTTTTTTTATTCGAACCTGGTTCGTCGAGAAGAAGAGAGCGAACAACTCGTAACGGCACCGTTCCATCTTTGCGTCGTCTTCCCAGGTAATATAAAAAACGTGACCATTCCCCTGGACCTTCATGTAACGTACAAGGACAGCATGATGATGATGAATTTTCGGCCGGATTTGGTGGTGTAAATTTATGGGGTTCGAAGGCACGAGGATCGCCATCAATGGACGGATAGGGTGAAGGAATTATTTTTGTCTGTAGTTCTGATTTGGGCGAGGATTCTGCCGCAGGTGGAGGCCAGGGCAAGGTCAATGGTGACCATGATGAGTCCGATGACATTTGCTCCAGAGGATCACCTGGCCGCCTGCGGCGACGTAAAGCGCCACGAAAAGGAGCCAGAACCGAACCGTACCGCACAGTCAATACCGGATGAACTTTCAATACTAACACTCACTACATCAAACACTTCTAATATCTAAAGATAATAATCAAATCACTCATAGATAAAAAATTGTTGTATCTATTTAAAAAATATATGTCTAATTTTAATCCTTGATAAATGTTTATTCATTATCATTAATTCGTTGTTTATTATTGGCGTCATTTGCTCATGTGATCACACACTTGTTAGCTTTAAAAATTCAAAAAACACCCGAGTTATAAAAAAAGTACACTTTTTTTGGTTAATTAAGTCGGCACATCACTAACACTTAAGTTCCATTCCGGTAGTAAAATATTTATTTATAGGAGTATATATGTTAATAGTCTATCGAGTTGATAAAAGTGAATAGTCTTGGAATGAACTGAACTGAACTGACTAGCAGACTGAATGGGGTGAATCACTCAATCAGTAGGCGAGGCGGGAGAGAGAAAGAGAGGAACCGAGCTGCGCTGCCACTCGGCGCAATAGAAATACACTAAGGAGGAGCCATAGAGCGCGGGATAGGAAATGAAAGTTATGTTGGCAACAAATGGTTATTATTGCTCGAAGCGGTAAATATAGGTGGAAACCAAAACAAAAAAGAAATTCTTGGAGAATGTGGAAGTAGGTTTTTTTTTTTTTTTAATTAGAGATAAAAATCACAAAGACCTTGATCTAATAAAAGTGAATTTAAAACAAAAAATACTGTTAATCATTTGCATTTTAAAATATGCATGGTTTTAATCAATAAAAAATTTAAAAAATAGTTGTTTCAACAAAAACTAATCGATATTAGACTATAAAGTTTTCTATTTATAGGAATCAGTAAATATAGAAAGATAAAAGTTGAGCTGGGATTGGAAAAATATGCATAGATATAAGGAAGGTGGAGCAACTTAGAAAAACCTCTAAAAAAATGAGCTACTGGTTGCAAAACAAAAAAATCTGGTATGACTGGTCGCACCATATTTTTTGTGTAGGCATATATTTAGTTTCTGACAGTAAGTTGCGGTACAGTGAGGGAAAATATTAAGTCCCACCCATGCGGTTTCTACTTGTGATTATTTCTTATTTAAGCCTTTTGGATCTCTTCCCTTAAAAAAAAATTTAAAATAATAATAGACATTTTGGACTTAGTAGGGATCAGCTTCACGGTCAGGAATGTGTCAGCAAAGGATTATAAGCCTTCAAAAACACTCCTTTCCCAGGAAGCACCCTTAACTTTAGATCATGATCAGTAGGCTATGATTTTTGTTTTGTTTTGAAAAATATACGGTTTAATAAAAATGAGTAAGCAAGCACAAGTACGGTAAAACCTCGGGTGGGTGTATTAAGATTTTTTAGAATGAAATATCATAGCTTTCACCTGTTTCCAAATAAGTTCCTATGTCTAACTGCCATGATGATACTTGTAAGGGGCGCCTCTTGTCAAAATAAAATTCGAGCGCCATTAAGTATCCAGATATTTAAAAAATTTGGGAAATCCGAATGGCTTCATGCCACAGAAAAAAAATATGGACACTTAAATCAGTATGGTTAAAGAGTAGATAGAACTGTTTTTTTTTTTTTTTTTCTAAAAACTTGAACAAATATAATGCAATATAAAAGAACAGAATTGATAATTTCTCTATGAAAATAAATTAAAGAATTATCCATTATTTATTTTTAAATGGTTTAGATAATTAAAAAAAAAATAAAATAAAAAAAGATTTTTAAAAAAATGCTTTTATTTAAATTGAACTAAAAAGAGAGAAATAAGAAAGAAATAATTTAATTGTTCTTGTTAAAATTTTTTAATATTTGACTTAAAATAAAAGCGTGGGGCGCTTCGAAGTGATTCCGAGGCTCGCGCCCCACGCTTTTATTTTAAGTCATAAATATTAAAAAATTTTAACAAGAACAATTAAATTATTTCTTTCTTATTTCTCTCTTTTTAGTTCAATTTAAATAAAGCATTTTTTAAAAATCTTTTTTTTATTTTATTTTTATTTTAAGCTTTTTAGTCTTTTAGTCTTATCAAAAATCATCAATATGATAAAGTACCACATTAGTTTGGCCTGTATTGATTTGGTTCAATTGAAAAATTAATCATTATCATAAAAAAATGACTCGTAAATATCAAAATTCAAAACTATAGTTAATAGGGCCTTATTTGCGTGAGGCTTCAAATAAAGTGCCACATTAGTTTGGTCTATTTTGATCAAAACCACCATATAGTGGCGTCATCAAAAATGACTCTTAAGTATTACATTTCACACCTCTAGCCCATCGGGAAGTCTTTTGAAATTACATTAATTTGCGAAGGGTTTCAAATAAAGTACCACATTAGTTTGGTCTATTTTGATCAAAACCACCATATAGTGGCGTCATCAAAAATGACTCTTAAGTATTACATTTCACACCTCTAGCCCATCGGGAAGTCTTTTGAAATTACATTAATTCGCGAAGGGTTTCAAATAAAGTGCCACATTAGTTTGGTCTATTTTGATCAAAACCACCATATAGTGGCGTCATCAAAAATGACTCTTAAGTATTACATTTCACACCTCTAGCCCATCGGGAAGTCTTTTGAAATTACATTAATTCACGAAGGGTTTCAAATAAAGTACCACATTAGTTTGGTCTATTTTGATCAAAACCACCATATAGTGGCGTCATCAAAAATGACTCTTAAGTATTACATTTCACACCTCTAGCCCATCGGGAAGTCTTTTGAAATTACATTAATTCGCGAAGGGTTTCAAATAAAGTACCACATTAGTTTGGTCTATTTTGATCAAAACCACCATATAGTGGCATCATCAAAAATGACTCTTATGTATTACATTTCACACCTCTAGCCCATCGGGAAGTCTTTTGAAATTACATTAATTCACGAAGGGTTTCAAATAAAGTACCACATTAATTTGGTCTATTTTGATCAAAACCACCATATAGTGGCGTCATCAAAAATGACTCTTATGTATTACATTTCACACCTCTAGCCCATCGGGAAGTCTTTTGAAATTACATTAATTCGCGAAGGGTTTCAAATAAAGTACCACATTAGTTTGGTCCATTTTGGTAAAACCAAACTCACAATTTGCGTCATCAAAAATGACTCTTAAATATCAAATTTCACACCTCTAGCTCATCGGGAAGTGTCCTTAACAAAGCCATAAAGTTGGTGACCTTGAAAGAGTAAGTTAAATAAAATCATTTAAAAAAAGTATTATTTAATTTAGTTAAAAGGAAAAATAATTATTTTGAAAATTGATAAATTTTCCTAACTAAATTAAGGTAATCTATTGTTGAAATAGATGTAGAAATAAATTCATAGTAGCCTAATTAAATCAAAGTAGAGGTCTTGTGTCTGAATCAAACGTATTATACAAAAAGTAATAGTAGCCTGAATAGTCTTTATGCCCTCAGATACCGAAAGTATATTTTAAAAAATGTAGAAGGCTATTCTAAATGATAATAGCTTAATTCATTATTATTAATCATTTGATTTTTGTGAATAATTAATTAAAAATATGTATATAAACCAAGTTATTTATCCAAATCACACTTTTTCCTCGAAGCAGATTAAAAATTTCATACACTGATTGCTGCTTATATAATTATGTCAGTTGGTCATAATAAATTATAGTCATTAATTGAGAATCATTACCTTTCTAATTAAAAAGGAAGAAAAGTCATGAATTTTATTTAATAATAATAAGTTAATGCCACTTTACTAAGCAATAGATGTAGCAAAAGATATGAAAATAGTCAAAATTTGGTGTTCTTTAATATAGGCCTATCATTAAAAAAATTCGACATGAAATATGCTTAAAATTTCACTACAAGTACTTAATTATTGCACTTGAAGTGTTGATTCATTATATTAAATTAAGGAACAACTCTCTTTTCTTAAACCGGAAAGGAAATGACCTTGAATGGTATATATTAAGATTATTAAAGGTAAACATCTTTATGAACTGGAAAATTAAAAATGAAAGTATATATCATTATGGATAATACAGAGAGAAATACAGTATATAAAATAATGAATAAAAATCATGAATAATAAGAAGTAATAAGATGTAAAATTCAAAAATCGCTTGACTAATTATATTAATGAATCTTTGAATTATTAAATAAAAAAAAGGCCTAAAAAGCTTTTTTTTATAGAAATGACTAATTAGACCACACCCTTTTATTCTATATAAAGAATTATTATGTCAATTGTTTTAGGGGGAGATTCAATATTTTCAAAATTCATTAATTGAATTAATAAAATAATATATAGGTCAATTAAATTTATTGACTAGTTAAGGCTAATATTTTCGTATCTTCTTTTAAATTTTTGACTTTTACTTATTTAAACTCTCTGAGAAATTGTTTTAAGTAAAACAAATCTTACAAAAGGACGGGAGCAGGACAAGCCAAAAAATTAAAGCCTCCGATTTTTAACAATTACCGAGACTTTTCGGGAAAACTTTATTCTCCCATCATCAGTCTTTCAAATTGAATAGATCCCGGAGTTGTCATTTGACTTAATCAGAGGGAATCATTCTGCATACTTAATAATAAATTATCGATAAAATATAGAATGTATTAATGACAGTGGTATAAACATTTAATATTTATTAACTCAAATAGCAAAAAAGTAGATCGGCCGAGGGTTGAACCATGGATCAGTTGATTTGTTCACAAGCCCAGGACACTTTTGAGGACTATTTGATTGAGTTCATAAATATTAATTATAGCTAGATAAGATTATGTTTTAATAATTTTACCGAGACCCTTCGGGAAAACTTTATTCTCTCAACCACAGTCTTTTAAAATGAATTAATTCAAATGACAACTCCGGGATATAGGGCCTATTCAATTTGAAAGACTGATGATGTGTTTATGCGAAACGCTCGGTAATTGTTGAAAATCAAAAGCTTCAATTTTTTGGCTGCTCCTGCTCCCTTCCTTTTGTATAAATCAACAACAACCTACTTCATTGGTTATCAAAACATAATCTTATATTTAATTACAAATAATATTTATGAACTCAATCAAATAGTCCTCAAAAATGGCCTACTGTTGCTGAACAAATAATCAGATCTACGGCCGAACCTACTTTTTTGCAATTTGAGTTAATAGTTAATTATTTATTTATGCTTACTATTCAAGAGCCACATGATTGATTCTAATTAAAAAGTATGAAAATCTAAGCTCAAAGAATGGAGCACATTAATCACGATTGTGTTGACACTGACTATTCGAAGTATTCCCTACTTTTCTTTAAAAACATATAAGTTTAACAACTATAATAGGCCTATCAACAAAAAAATGAAATAATTGCAACTATCATACCGTTTTGCGTATACATATTTGGGAAAAATTTTAATCCTAGCTTCGGAAATTATTTTCCAAGAAGAACGAAAATAATGGAAATTCTATCCCTGCCAATTTAATAAAGAAAATAATTTTACTCACTGAAATAATTTAGAGTTTCCCGGATTTGGTCGGGAGTAAGTTGTAAATCTTGATCTGTTGTTTTAAGAGCTGGACTGGGAATAAACCAATCTTCGTTTTCGTATCCTGTAAAAGAATAAAACAAATATAAATATAATAACATTTTTTATTAAATTATAACTAGTTGGTCACACTATTAGTTAAATATAATTGTATATTTTTCCCATAATTCCCTAATAACGTGTTACCATAATTTTCGTGTGAAAGATAATTCAAAAAAAGTATTGCATTACTGTTTATTTCTTGTTATATGTTTGGCTTTCTTTAATATATTCAATTTTTTTGTTAATTTAAGAAAACAAAAAGAAGAGTGAGTGATATAAGTCTAAAAATTCCGAATTTTTTTTTTTGATAGTTATATAAAGATAGTAACAATGAAAGTTTCGTTTTATTAATGTTTATAAAATATTTATTTCCTTACATTTGCATGTCTATCAATTTTTACTCTTGTTTATTTAATAAATGAATGTTGATGAATTTTTTCTTTGAACTGGTTCCTTTCAATTATTTCTATTTTACTTGAGATAAGTTTTCTTTCTTTTTTTAATGGTATAGTTTACTCAAAAGAGTAAATAAAGAATGTTAAAATTAAATTATAAGTTAATTTACATATATTATTTAAATTGTCTTTTATTTCTTTATTCTAATTTCTTTAGAACTATATAGGTGTATTTCTTTCTTGTCATATCCATTTCTGTGAAATGTTTAATTTTTAATTCTACTCCATCTTTCATAATAAATTTGAGTTTGAGATGACTAGCACATCATGTTTCTATTTTAACAGCCGCTCTTTGGATTCAACTAATTTAAGGAGGATATCCTAAAACATTCTCATTCCCGTAGTAGTAGCCTGAAGAAAATTGTTAACATTCAGAGAGGATTTGGAAAATATTTCAAAACTTCAGATTACTTCGAGATAGAAGTTTCTTAGAGATAGAGAATGTCATGGGCGTAATGTCGAAACAAATTGAGATGATTACAGAGACCATAAATTCAAATGTAGTTTGCTATATATAGTATAATAGATTTTTATAATTAATTATTATTTAAAAAAATAAACACCTGTGAATTGTGTAAGTGTATCAGCTCGAAGACGATATCGTGGTATTTGTTCCTCTAAGAGGCTGATTATTTCCACTTCAGGTAAATCTTCCCCGCTACACACGTCTGTAAAAAAAAAAAAAAATTAAAAATGATAAAATGTTTATAGAGATACCTTCTTAATAATTCAATTAGTTTATTCTCAGTAAATAAAGGAATTTTGATCGCTTTTGCAGTACTTAAGTCATCAAAAAAATATATGTGAACATTTTTAATTAAAATCAAATAAATTATGAAAACAAGTATTATTAAGAAGAATACTTTCGAAACAGACTTGTCAATTGTAAGAATAATAATGTATGAAGTGCATTTGATATAAATAAAATTTTGATGTCACCCCTGAACCTTTTTTTTCTTTTATTGATGACGTTATTTTACCGCATGAGAGCATTCGGCGGTAAATTCTAATTTGAAACCCCTGTAGACTCCGAACGACTAATCAGATCAGACTAAATGTGATCTCAATTTGTGCAGAAAGAAAAACTATAATAGACTAAATAAAAAAATCTCGAATATTTAACTCTAAAATCAATTTTTTTTTTTCGAAAAACTTCATTTTTTAAGCAAAAGTCGCCCTTAAAGGATACAAGTTTAGCCACACCTGTCCTATATTGTTATTATGAAAATGTATGAACATGTTTGTTAAAGGGGAACAAACTAAAAAAAAAAAAAACAATACTTTCTCTTTATTTATTTCATATATCGGTAAGAGAAAGTAAAATTAGTTTGAAGTCAGGCAAAATACGTTGTCACGTTAAAAGGCCACCGGCTGTTTAGAAGACACAGCCAACACCAAATTGTTTTTTTTTAAACATAATAATATATTGAGCGTGGCTCATGAAGGCGTATAGAAGAAGAAGAAAAAACACTATTATCAGTAAACAAAAGATTTATTTTATTTTTTTTGAAATGATAAATATATTTGTGTCAATAATATAAATAAAAAAAAGGTCATCACTCTCAAAATGTAATGTCTTTTAATTTAAACATTTGGATTTTATTTTTGGCATGTGCTTGAAAACAATTTCCGGATCACTCCTCTCTTAGTTAAAAAAATAATAAAAATATGAAAAATAGAAAATTTTCAAATGGCCTATGAAAGAAGAAATAGAGAATGGTGGATAAAATTATTACCTATTTATTTATGATTGTTAAAGTTTTCATTATGATGTCAGTTGGATAAGTTAATTTTATTTTATTGGCAAATGAATACTATTATCTAGAGAACTCAACCAAAAGAATTTGTTTCTTGATTGCCAGAGTTATATATACAAGGTTAGCGCGATTAAATAATCATGTATAGAAAACAAAAGCAGATTCTCACAATTCATATAATAATTCAATGGCTTTAAAATATATATAAAAAAAGTAAAAAGGCCCAAATTTATTAAACAAAATTATACTGGCCAAATTTTTTGTGGGCGGCCAAACCAAATTTTTTTATTTCCTTAAATAATTTGAACTCTCAGATACCTTTGATTTTCCGAGTATAAAAATATTTCCAAATTTAGGATGTTTTTCAAAATTAAACAAATCATGAATAAACAAATACTACTACTTAGAGGTTTGTTTTTATTAAATATGAGTAAGATGTAAGAGAAAAAATTTCACTAAACTTGGTTTAGAGAACTTAAGGGCGTTTGGACTTTGGACTGTTCTGTACTGACTTCTACTGTTAGTTAATGAACATCATCAAAGACATATTATTTTCCAATTAGTCATATCATCGTGGAAATCAGAGAAATCAGAGAATCATGCAATAATAATTTAAAAAAATAAATATATAGGACCATCGAAATGAAAATTTAACATTTTTCCTTATCCATCGATGTTTTCCTAATTTTTACAATTAGAAAAACACGAGCCTAAATAGTAAATCAAATTTTGTCAGAAACAAATAAGATATAAAAGACAATAATATTAATATTAATATTATAATTAGAACCAAAGAAAAACGTTAATTCATCAATATAATGGTCCATTAGTTAAAAAAAGAACTATTAGTAATGTAAATAAAAATAAAAAAAATATAGGGGGGGGGGGTAGGGGTCAACAACACATTTACAAAGCACCTTCCCGCCACTGATCGAGAATTCGTTGCCGGGCCTCCAAAATCTCGGACGGCCGGCGTCGAGAGGATCTTTTCATCTTCCGGCGGTCCAGAACTCAACTAGATCTCTAGGATGCTGCTGTACTCGTAGAAGTTCCTGATGATGGGATGCTGATGTCATGCAAGAGAATTAGGGGCAGAAATAGTAGCGGCAGCATTGACGGACTGGCCCCCGTCCAAAAAGTAAGGCTTATGTAAACATTTAGTGAGGCCAATGCAATGCCCCAACTCAACATCTATGAATGAGATTTGGAACTTTTTATTCGATTTATTTATTTATTTTATTGTGTACTAAAAGTCATATTGTCTTTTCTAACAATTTGTCAGTTATAATATACTAATTCTTCGTTCTATTTATATCATAGTAAACAACTCAATCGTTGCCAATTTTGTTCAATTAATTACTTCCTTGTTCCGTAATTTAGACACAAACTTTATTAAAATACGAAAATCTTTTAATAGTTTAATTAACAATTAAATAAATAGCGACCACTCTGATGGCGCTCCTCTCATAACCAAGCAGAATGTGTGAAATATACTCAAATTTTACACATAACGAAAAAAAGCAATGAGATTTTTTTGAACCACCCTGTCTTAAAGCGGCATTTAGACCCTGAAAACATCGGCAAGAAACAAATAAATTGGGCAGAAAGGAGGCAATTTGACTTCATCTTCTAATAAGCGGATAATATTAAAAAACAAGAATTATTTATAGGTCTCTTATTATAAAACTCAAATGTTTTTGTTGGAATAGCCACTTTGTTGGGATAAGATTAAATAAATATAAATAGATAATGGCTTAACTCAACGAACGCAATGTAAGACACGCGACAATAAATTGAAAGAAAGATTGATAAATTATATTAATTTTTATAATTAGAAAATGAAAGGTCAAGGAAACCTTTTATTATAATTATAATGTTTAGTTGTCCACTGGAGCAGTGATATAGATCTATCTATAGCCTCAGATGCCGAAAATACTAAAAACCGTGAGCCGAGGCGAGGATCAGAGACAAAAAAACATTTTAAATGAAGAGATGGGCCTTGACCTTATAAGGTTGAATTTTTGATCGTATCAAGATATGATCTACTTTAAGAAAAGCATGCATAATTTATACAAACTGACTTCCATATAATGAAAAAATCCTATAAGAAATATTTTATGTAGCCTACATCAAAAATTTACCTTCTGGAGTTTGAACATAATTTCTAACATATCAATTTATTTCATAATTTCTAACATATCAATTTATTTCATAAAAAATTCTTATGTAAGTCAAAAAATAAAACATTATTAAAAAAGTGAATGAAATGGGAATGATTATTTGAAATAACTTGGTTAAAAAATGAGTAATTTGTTATTTCTAAAAATAACGTATAAATGATGATATCTTTTAATTTTTCTAATTTTTTATTAATATTTAGATGTTAATAAAAGTTAGATCTGACAACTCACCATTTGAGAAGTAAATTTTAGATGATTTCAAAGAAAAGAAGGGGCACAAAAAATAAAATGTCAAAAAGAAACAGGTAACGACTTAGAAAAAAAAGAATATAGAAATGCAACGAAATAAAAAAAAGACAAAGAAGAAAAATAAAAGTTTCATTTTAAATTTATAATTATTCTTGGGATTTTAATTAATTATTAATTAATCTGCGCATTATATTACCAATATTTTTATTATGATTTGAATTGTAAATACAGTATTTAGCAAAAGGCTGTTTTGCAATTCAAAAAACAATATGAAATTAGAAAGAAAGGCGCGATTTTTGAATTTTGTAATTATAATGTGCTCCTAGCACAGTGTTAAAGTTCCTGCCTCGTGTATCTAATTTACCTAAAAATGTATATTATAATTAAACAAATGCATATAATACCTCTAATTGAATTAAAAGTATAATGCTTATTTTTAAAATGATGGCTGTCTACAGATGTAGAGAAATGTGTGGAAAAGTCTGTGGGTATATTTTTGCAAAATAAAACACTAGAGATCTTATATATAGATGCATGGGCGCCGACTTTTAAAAATTATTAGGGGCACCTAAATATGATTGACGTCAGAGCAGAGGGTATGGGTAAAGTGTTTTAAGATTTTGCCCTGTTTCCCCTTTTAACGATAGTGAAGCCTTTTTTTCTGGAGGGGATGGGCCCCTCTTCCCTCAAAAATGGGGGGATTTGAGCCCCTTGGGCCCATGGAGTCGGCGCCTATTTATAGATATATGGAATGGAGGGAGCCAACCATTGTCACCAACTTTAACAATTGACATTTAGACTGTCCCGAGGAAGAGGGCGACGAGCACTCGAAAAGTCGACAGTAAAAATTTGTTTTTATTCTCTTTGGCTAACTCCATTCCATACATCTATATTTAATACTCACAGCCAGTATAATAATTATTAGAGATATATTTTGTTTGAAAATAATAAAAAAGTCGAATGAAAAATCCAAGCTGGGGATTATTTTGCCGAAGGCGGTCTGTTTGCAACTTATATACTCCGAAACTACTGGTCTGATTTTCACTAAATTACACTGTTTGATATTTTACGGATAGACCTATGTCATGAAATTTAATAATTATTAGAATTATTATAAGTCGAGTTTATGGATAATAATTTTGAAGTTAAATTAGACAAAAACATTAGGGAGAGACTAAAGGAGATAAAATAAATAATTAATGCCGTTGTTTCGAGTTATTACCTTAAGAAAGTGTCAGAGTATTATTATTATTATGTCATAAGTTTTAAATATTTAGTCATTGTTAAACAAGAGACAATTCTCTTTTAACTAATTTAAAAGTGAATGTGGAAATAGGGAGATCTCAATTTGGGAAAGTTCGTTATATGACTCATTTTAAAATGATGTGATAAATAAAGCATCTCTTTAATAAAAGGGTCGTATTTAAGGAGATCTATATATATATACGATTAAGCAGAAAATTTTGATATATCTTGTGTTATAACTCTTCATTATAATAATAAGTCGTTTGTTTAAAATTTATTTAAAATGATCATATAACTCATGGGTTCCAAATTATTGTGCTTGAGCTTTAAGAGATTCATGAGCAATCTTAGTTGGCTATTTTAAGCAAGATAATTGGTCGTATTTGTGGTCAAACAAATTTCCTTATTACCATTCCAAAGTGGTGACTGTGATTGTATAGATGAATAATTATGGAAAGGAGCAGTCAATTAAAAAGACTCTGTATGCTGGTTCTAATCTCGGAGGCGTTTCGGTTCTTTTAATTTAAGAGCTATCCTCAGAACCGAAACGTTTCCGAGATTAAAACCAGCATACAGACTTTTTTATTCACTGCTCCTGTCCATAATTATTCATTTCTCTATTACCTTCCAAATTTTATAATTAGTTATTTTGACGCCTAATTTCATTTCTCAAATTTTGTTTTTCAGCTCCGGAATCTAGAAAGTCCTAATATTGTCTTGGTTCAATGGAATGTAACTCGGAAACCTTCTATTCTCTCTCCGAAAGTGATATTGATTCTTAATAGAAATAGGTAACTACCCATAGTCTAGTATATTTTGATTTTGACTAAATAAAACTAATTAATAAGGTCCGGGGGGGGGGGGGGGGGGGGGGGGGGCGGGGGGGCCCGCCCCCCACACAGAGCAAAACAAAAAAAAAAATGGTAGGTTTTTTTTTTTTTTTTTTTTTTTTTGTTTATATTTAATTTTTTGTTGTGTAAATATTTTTTTTTTTTTTTTTATATAATAATATTTTTTTTTTTTGGGGGGGGGGGGGGAAAAAGGGATTTTCCCCGGGGGCGAGTTAACTCACTACGCCACTGTAAGGTCCTGATGTAATGAATCAATAAAGTCACTGATAGAAATCTGCTGGAGATCTATCCAATCCTTAAAAAATGTTTGTAAAAAATTATTTTAATAATAAACATAATTTAAATTACATTTATGATATAATCGAAAATGCACTACAAACCAAAGAATAAATAAATTCGGCCTTTGACAAAGTAAGTATTTATTGAATACTAATATCCAATTTAAATGAGATATGTTTCGATATGTCAGTTAATGAAAAATATATTTTCATTTTGAATTAATGAAATAGGCACTGACGAATTTCGAGCAAACCCTAATCTTTTTATTTAAAAAAGCTTTTATTAAAATTTCTATAAAAAATGTTTATAGTAAAAGAATGATATATTAATGTTATAATCAAAAAGAATTCTTATACATATGATATATGAAAAGCCGAGAGTAATTTAAAAAAAGACTTGGATTCATCATCATCATCATCATCATCATCATCAACAACAACAGCAACAAAAGCCATCATCATCATCATCATCATCATCATTAAAAAGTCATCATAATTATCCTCCCCTTTGCCTATTCGAAGGATCCTAACGATAAAAAGAGCTCTGCAAAGGGCTTACAGAGCCAGTGAGTTTGGAGCCACGATTGTGAATTCGTTTCAAGTTTGTGAAAGAAAAAAAAATCATTTTATTAGTTCAAGTGCAACTCTCTTGTTTTTTGTTTTTTAATTGATTTGTTAAATATCGATATTTCTTCATTAAACGTAAGTCGAAATTTTGAATTAATTTGTGGTGATATATCAGAGTGAGTGTTTTTTAGTAGTAAGAGAAAGTAAAAATTCCCACATTATGTTGCCCATTCATTCAATTTAAAGCAGGTTCATGGCCTTGATATGTTCATAGAGTTTAAAACATTGTGGAGGGGGTTTGAGTCTGAAATGTCATTTGAGGTTTGAAATGTTATCAAACTTCTTATTCGATTGACTGTCAAGTTTGAAAGTGAATAGGTTCATTCAAACCTTAAGATTAGTTTGAAAATGGATAGGTCGCTTTAGAGGATTTTGATGCGATATTGGGTTTCAATGAGTGCTTGTAATAAACAGATGTCAATTGAGTATGTAAATTTGAGTGCAAAATGAATATAATACCGGTGAGAGTGGCAGCGTCCTTGGTGGGTGGGCCCCCCACGAAAGGCTCGACCAGGGCAGCCAGCTTGCTGAGGCTTCCCGTAGCAGCCGGAGAGACGGCTGCTGCTGCCTCCGACGCCTCAGTCCTCGACTCTGCTGCCTTCTTTTGTTCTCCACGGTCACCACGGCGTCCACCCAACACCCAATCTCTCTCACACTCTCTTTTGCCCAACTGAAAAATAACACAAAATTTAATTAGATACTGCCATCATGTCAATTAATCAAAAGGGATCAGAGTTAATATACAACTTGCAGAGGTCAGTGTACCTTATGAGATCCATTGGGGAACTGAGAGGAATAGGTATTCAATAATTTCAATAATAATTATTATTTGGTATATCGAGCAAGGAAACTGATTTCCTACTTGAATCTCTTTTTTTTTTTTTTTTTTTTTAAACATTCACACTCACAATCGCACACACATTCACACTGTCTTTTCGGCAACTCAGGCCATATAAGACATTTACGATATCCGTTATTGATTTAATATACATATATGGGGTCCAGGCATTCTTATTTAAGTCATTTGGTATCCAATTGGCTTAAATAAAATCATCGGAGTGCCTGGGGTCCGAACCCGCGACGTTTGGTATACGAGGTTAGCACGCTAACCTCTACACCAAGCCCCGAGGGCCCTTGAATCTCTTCCCTCTCTTATTTATTTTTTCTCGTTGTTCTTCCTTGTTGCATATAACAATAGTCATCATAGGTCTTTGGACCCTATTATTCATTTATAAGCGAATGGAATGATGAAAAAAATTTTAATGTCAATTTTTCTCGATTGAAGTACTCGCTCTTTTTGGTATGAATCAATGTCCTATGTTCACCTTAAGCAAGAAAAATCTCGTTGGAATTCTACTTAAGATTAAGGGGATAATAGTTAACTGTAAATTGTCTATGCTAGTCATAAAAAAAAACTAGATACTTGTTGGCGATTGGGTCACTTAACATGCAAAAGGTGCTCAATAACCGGAGGTCGTTAATTCAGACTAATCTTCCTGCTTTGCCTAGGAGAAGATTTATTATTCAAGATTCAATGGGTATCAATCATTTGAAATAAATTCGGATGGGGTCTAAGTGGCCTTAGATGCCGAAAAAGACCTTAAACAAATTTTTAAAAAATTATTCAAGAATTTGAAAGAACTTTAAATAAAGTTTTTTTTTTTTTTAGGTTAAGTAAACAGAAAAAGAAAGACAGCTAGTGGTATTTGGTTGTTTATTCAATTCCTCATCGTATCACTCAGGGGCTCACTTCTAGTGAGTACGTGGATTGCGACCACGAGTTACCCGAGCTAAGGCTGGCTTTTCTTCTTTTCCTTTATGTCAGCCTTTTTCCCTTTTTCATAACAAGCGTCAGGCCGTGAAACGGCTCGGCTTGCTTTTCTTTCAGTCTCATTTTTTTTATAAATTAATTTTGCCGACCCCTCATATGGATAAGGCTAAGATAGAAGAAGATTCAATTCCTCATCGTGTTGACGTTTCGATCCCGGTCAGATCAACGTCAATGAGAAATTGAATAAACAACGAAATACCATTAGCTGTTGTCTCTTCTTTTCCAGTCTATACTTATCCTTATTGATATACCAGCTATAAGCCCTTTGTAACAAAATATTTTTTTTTTTTAATTTATAGATTTTAATATAAAATAAAAATTTTATTAAAAAAACAAAACATACTATAATTAACAGATAATAGCAAGGTGTTTAGCGCTTCCCTTCTTAACTTTTAACTTCTTAGGGATGGTCTGGCGTATTCCGTCAGCTTAAATAGTATTGAACAAAATAAATCTTAGTGTGATTGATTGAACATGGATTTCCATTCAATTGGATCTTTAAGCGGCTTTAAAAGGAAAGAGGAAATTGCCATTCTCTGGAAGTGACGTTAAAAAGCATTTTCCTCAATGATGTATTCTTTAAATGGTAAGCTGCTACAACACTTGTCTCCTCTAGGAGTTTGGAAATAATACACTCATGTGAATACCAATAAAAGTTCATTTTACTTGGAGCTAATATTTTTTAACTCTAAAGGTGGATTCACACCGGGACCTGACTTGACTTGAGTTGAGTCAGGTCCCGGTGTGAATCCACCTTAATAGTTGAGAGAATTTACTATCAAAATAATAATAAATTTTAAGTGAAATATAACCACGGAAAAATAGAAAAAAATTAAGGCCCGGTAGTATAAACCAAGTTTACAGTTTTTTTTTTTTTTCAAACATTCACACAGTCTTTTCGGCAACTTAGGCCATTTAAGATTTTAAACGATACTCGTATGTTTAAATATATCTATTGGGGGGTCCAGGCATTTCGATTTAAGCCATCTGGCATCCAAATGCCTTAAATAAAATCATCGGACTGCCTGGGGTCCGAACCCGCGACTTTTGGTATACGAGGTCAGTACGCTAACCCCTTCACCAAGCCCCCAGTGCAAGTTTACAGTTAACCTTGGTTTAAATAACAATGGGTTGTCATGGAGCCATTTGGATACCAAATGGCTTAAATAAGAATGCCTGGACCCCCAATATAGATATTATTAAATACCAAGTATCGTAAAAGTCATATGGCTGAGCTGCCGAGAATTTAAAAAAAAGGGAGATTTTTGTTTATACCGGGCCTGAGATATGGCACCGATACCGGCATATTTTTCTGCTGACACCCCAGTCCTGGATATCGGACCTAGTAGTATTCATCATCCATGAATTTCAAAGATTGACGTTTCTTAAAATTTGGAAAATAATGATAAATGACTTTGATCTATAAGAACAAATGATAAGAGAAGTCTGGTTATTACTGAGAGAAAAGATAGAAAGAAATTTTCTTCCTTATCAAGAAACAAAAAGATTATAAATTTAATTCAAAATCCCATCCTCTATCTTATAAACCATAAATTAAAAAAAAAATGTTTTTTTACTATGGGAGTTTTTAATTATAGACCACATTTGTATTAATTATTTATTAAAATTATAAATACAACGTTTTGACTACTTATTCTGCAGTCGTTTTCAAGTACTGTTCAATTGCTCAGGCTCAGGTGAAATAAGTATGACTCAAATGAACTGAATCTGAATCGGGGCAAGTGCACAGTACTTGAAAACGAATGCAGAATAAGTTGTATAGTATTTATATTTTTAATGAATAATTAATACAAATGTGGTCTATAATTAAAAACTCCCATAATAATAATAATACAAACCACAAAAGCTTTAATAAACAAATTTTATTTTTATTTTCAACATTTAAAATCGATTAACTTGAAAATTATTCATTTCCAAAAAGTTATAATTGCGGGTTGGGCCGTTCATATTCAATGGGTTTCTAGAGAGTCAAACATATTCAGACGAATTCATTATCATATTTTTGGAAATATTGTAATACATTTAAGATTTAAAAAATTACCAAATTAATGAAATTTTATTTAAAATACACATGAGGGGTCAAGGAATTAAAAGTGCTGTATCAAAAATAAAATTTGGGAAGCAGAAAATATTATTGGAAAAAAATAAAACCAGCTCGGGGCAAAGTCCTATCTTAATTTCGGCCAATCTAGGTCAGAACCAAAACGAGATGTGCGAAAGATCAATAAACAGAAGAACGCCCCCGCAAATTTGTAAATCATTTCTATAAAGATTATAATCAAAATAGATAAATTAATTTCTTACAATATAATAAAGAACAATTCATTTTATAAAATGCGCATTTTTGTTAAAAGATTACAAGACAATTTAAAATCTTCAATAAGTGAGTAATAAAATTCAAGTTTCAAATTGAGTCCTTTTAAAGTCAGTTTGTCCATTAATTTTAATTATTTAAATAATAATTAATTTAGAATTTTATTTTAGCTCTAGACACCCCAAATGGGAAAAAACGCCTAAATGAGAGGCAACCAATTGAAACTGAAATTAATTCTATAATAATAGGTTGCATACCTTCATGGCGAAAAACAAAAAACAAAAATAAAATGCCTATAACATTTTATATTTCTAGTCCCCGTAAAAATAAAATCTAGTCTAAAACTATTCCCGTAAATCCTCAAAAAACAGATAAAAAGAAACGCAAAGCAAGTTGATAAATTATTTATTTATTAAGGAAAGTAGATAACATTTTATCTAAAAAATACCTGTGACAATAAAACAAATTTTAATTAATTTGAAAAATTAGTTTCATAATAGTTTCAATCCTTTAAAAAAGGGTATGATAAAAAAAGATTAAGAATTAATTTAATCATTCAAAGAAATATGTGCATAATAACATCTGGTGCTAAGTGAATCAGTTACGTCATGGACCATTCTATTCTAAATAAATAATTTCAATCAATATTACGAATTTCTAATGGAAATGAGTATACGTTTTATATAAGGCTGAAGATCTCCTTTTGGCCAGCTCAAATAATTTTAAATAAGTATGATTTATTTAAAAATTTTTGACAATTCGTCAATTAAGGGGGTTCAGGAGTGACGTCTAAACGTACTTTAAAAAAAAATTGGACTATTATAAGGAATTTTTCAATGCGGTTTTTTTTTAATGAATTAAATTCATAAGAGATTATTGGGACATCGAGCTATAATTTTTTTAATGACTTATTAAAAAATTATCGCAATTAATTTTTTGTTATCAAGCTAATACAAAAAAACAATCAGTCCCAATAATCTTTTATTTTTTTTTAAATTTAAAAATGAATTTATTGTTATTATTAATCACATATTAATTAAGAAATTTTAAAAATAAGCTTAGATGATTTATTTAAAAATCATCTGTCAAATGAGTTCAGCATTCTTGCAATAGATGGCAGGCTAGTCTAACAGACGATATAGTATTAGCCTATATTTATATATTTTTATGCTTTTATAAAAGATGCATAATATACGTATAATAACATTTATAAAGTATTTATTGTTAAAAGATCAATGAAAATCAACCAAATACATTAAATAATAATAGTAACCATTCTGACATCTCTTGGCAAATTTTTGAATTACTTGATTTTTGGGCATACTTTTTATGACACACAACGCCATCTTATCGAAAAAAACATGCGTAAACACTTCACTCCCGAGCCCCCTTAAACCTATTCAATTTTCCTAACAATTTTTTTTTAACAAAAACAGAGAAAATATGAATATTAAAATAAACTATTCTCAAAGGATCGATTTTGACGAGATCTTTTTGAATGTTCTAAAAAAGTCTGCATAAAGATAGCCTTTTTTTTAGTTCGTGCTATGAATTATTTATATGATAATATAAATTGATGATCTAAGAAAAATTATAATTTATTCATGGATTTTGAAATCTCAGAAATAAAATTTCAAAATTCAATTTATATTACAAGATTTTCATATATTAAAAGAAAATAAAAAAAAGACTGCAAATGCAATTCTCATTTAATGATGAATGAAGAAGTAAAAAAAGGAGTGATTATAGAATTAATGTTTAACGAGATAAGACAAAGTCCATTTTTCAGTCATTTGCAAATTAATTACGTTTAATTCAAAGTGCATGGCGAAAGAAAAACTAATCAAGACAAGAAAATTAAAAATTTTTTTGATATAAATATTCCTAAAAACTAAATCTAATAAAAATGTTATATAATAACAACAATACTATATCCTAAAAAATTCTATGAAAAAAAAATTTCATGATGGATGCAAAAAAGTTTTCTTCTTATATAAGGGAGCACACCTTATTACGACAAAGCCTAAGATAAAAAAAATATTATATCATCTGTCTACATAAAAACTTGAAAATCTGTTGACTGATTTGCCTATTAGAAGAAGGACGATAAGTTGCAGGTATAAGAATAATAATTTAGAAATTTATCGAAAGAATTTGATCAAATATAAATTTTTCATCATTTTTTAGGATTTTTTCCTGATGGGCCACTCAGGAAAAAATTTCAAAAAAATGGTTTTTTTATTGCAATTTTAAGATGAGCCCCTCAGTAAAAAATCTAAAAAAAATAATATTTTTTTATTGAAATTTTAAGATTTGAGCTTAAAGGGCACTGGCCCCATCAGGGAAAAAATTTCAAGAAAATGATTTTTTTTAATTGAAATTTTAAGAGCTTAAAGGTCCGGGCCCCTCCAGGAAAAAAATTTTATAAAAAATGATTTTTTTTTATTTAAATTTTAAGATTTGAGCTTAAAGGGCCCGGCCCCTTCAGGGAAAAAAATTTCAAGAAAATGATTTTTTTTAATTGGCTAAATGACATTAGATAGAGTAAAATTAAAATAAAAAGCTTTTAAATGGCGTGAATAATAATTTCGCTTTAAATGGATACATTTTTTAAAATTTATTTTTATCTCTCTGACCTCATCAATGCATAAAACGAACCTAAGTCTGTAAAAGTCAACTTTATTCAACTCTATACGGTTGGAATAAATAGATTCGAGCCTCGAAGACATTAAATAAAAAAAAAACTATAAGAGAGGGAGTGAAATCGCTAAAAAAATATTCTATAACTTATTTCAATATTTCGGTGTTGACAATATAAGAAACGAGTGAGAAAAGGAAGAAGCAGGTCTGACAAAAGGACAACCCTTAGGGTAAGGGGAAGACGAGCATCAAGAGATCATAAGAAATCTGTCTAACCTTATCACGACAGCCTTAGCTCAGGTAGACTGGGGTCATCATTCACGTACTCATCAAATGGGAGTTCCTGAGTGAATTGTAATTAATTTTGTTTTCTGGTTCAAATTCTATCGAGATTGCTCACAAATAAAGACACGTTTTGAAAGTGGCTTATATGAATAGGGAAAAAAGTAAACAAAAATCTGGTGTGACTGGTCGCACTTCGGTAATCGAAAGTTGTGTTCTGTGCTTGTCCCACCAGATTTTTTTGAGTCTAGATATATTTAGTTTCCGCCGAAATATTAGAATTCAAGATGTCAAATTTATTTTTATTTTTTGTTACTATGGCAACCATTTCTCCTATTTTTCCTATGAAGTACAAGAGTAAAGTGGTCTTCAGAAGATTTCAATGGCAAAATGAGAATATTCATTTTAAAAGGGCATCTAAAAAATAATTGATTTTTGAATTTTAAACAAAATCGTTGTAGCGAATTTTTGAGAAAATCAAAAAAAACTAAACAGTAAAGTACATCAGTAAAGTTCTAGTACTCTTTGGCCGATTTTGATTCAAAAACTTCGTGTCACATCCCAGAGGTGTACCTTACGTAAATATAAAATTTCAACCTTCTAGCTCTTTTCGTTCTTGAAATATTTTGTTCACAGACAAACACACAGACTATATTGCTCAGGGGATCTCAAAACGTGTATATCAGAAACTAAAAAATTAATAACATTCAAAATAAAAAACACCAAAAAATTTAAAATTATAATTTTTCATTTTAACACTTAAATAATACAAAAAAACAACTTTAGACTCACATATATAGGGTCATTAAAGACACAAGAAATCAAATATTCTAGATAAGGTCATTGTTGAGGATGAATCTCAGTGGGGGGTTGTCCTTGTTGAGGGAGGAGTCTTAGTAGACTTCTCCATAACTTTGATTGCACCACCTCACAACTTGTTTTTCGCAATGTTGATTGGAAATTCATCTATTTTCCAGTGGGTTTTCAACAATTGAGTCCTGCTGATTCGAGCTGCAGATAGTTCATCAAAATCTTCAACGAAAGCATTGGCTGCTGATTAATGATCACCCATTAGTAAGAAATGAATGCAAATTTTGCAAACGTTACGGATTTCGGCATCAGAATAAACTAAGAGGGCTAGATCAGAGAGTCCACGGATTGCTGATTTTGGGATTTGTTGAAACTTCACGAAAGAGATTTCATTACTCTCAGCGAAGTGACGGAAGACACGAGGAGGTGGAAAGAAACTTCATTCGTCTCTTCTGTCGCCTGTTTCCTTAATTTTAGTTTTAATGTTGCTGAGGGCTCCTTTTAATTTATTATAATTGCTAATCAAATCCTGCACAAAGAAGTAGTGGATGTTTGGTGATTAGTCAACCCATGGAGCTCATCCCCATAAGAACACTAGAACGATTCAAATAGAGCTGGCAACTAATAAACTTGGGTTTGGGGACCTTTCTCTTCGAACATTTGCTGCAGCCGATCAACCCTGTCTTTTATTTGAATAATAAAAAAATACTAAAATTTGCTTTTTAAATAGAATTTATATATTTTATCATTAATCTTTATGAGAAAAAATAAAATATATTTTGATTTTGGCTTACCCCTTCCCAGAGCCTTACCCCCCCCCCCGGGATTTTCTAGAGCGTTCTGAAAGTTATAATTGACACCAAATTAACAATACTAATTAAACTCACTACCCCTTTGACACCTCCTTATATACCCCTTAACAAGACTCGACACAACCTAAAATTTCAAAGGTTTTCGTGACCTTTTTTATTTATGAATAACGTCATTTTAGCATTAATACAAAAGTCATAGTCATACAAAATCTTTAAAAAAAACAACATAATTTTTGACATGTTTCCAATACTTTCTCTATATACATATATATGTATAGGTAAGAGAAAGTAAAAATATTTTGAATTTCTATCTTGGGATGAAAATTTTCTTTGAAACTATTTGTCGAATAGGGGTGGTAATTGATTTTATACTTGAGGCCAAGACCCATGAGGGATGAGATTATCTTCCAAATCATTGAAAAAAAAATTTTATTGGTTAATAAATCATTAAAGATATTTTTATTTGCTTTATGAATTCATTATAAGCAGGTAGAATTTCAATATTAAGAAAAGAAATAAGATATTAAAATATCAATAACGAGCAAATAATATTGATTAGAAAAACAATTCTCTGATTAATTTCACAAGGAACAGGTAGAAAGATAAACCTATCAAGAAATAATAAGCTTCTGAGAAAGAGTAAAAAATATTTGGCTCAACAATTTTTTTAAACAAAAATCCATTTAATAATTATTTTTTAATTATATAGCTATATGAATTAATTTGATATTGTATATAAAGTGGAAGATAAGGATATTGTGATTTCATCATTAATATTGAAATCTAATTAATGAGGAAATAATTTATAGTGCTGATAATTTTTTAAATATATAAGAAAATTGGTGATATGTAATTAGAAGAATGCAATGGCGTAGCGAGGGAGGAGGGGCAAGGGGGGGGGGGATCATGCCCCGGGCGCTACTCCCAAAGGGGCGCCAAATAGTCCGCAAAATAAAAAATTGCTGGATAATTTTTATTTTTATTATAAGTGATTTCTGGAAAATATATTTTAAATTTAGTGCCAGTGTAATATAAATAATTTTGTATATTTTTCATATAGATCTAATATTATATGGTTTTCGAATGGGGGGGGGGCGCTAAAAAGGTATTGTGAGTTAAGCTCGCTACGTCACTGGAAGATTGAATGGGAGCCTTCTCGTGAAAAGCAGCTAGGTGAAAATAAAAAAAACTTTATATTTTGTTGCCGAGGTTTCGGGATTTTGTCGCGCTCATCCTCAAGGTATGCAAATTGTTAGAGTTAAGTACAAGTGGGGCGGTACTGAAATTTCAAGTTAACACTGAAATTAACATTCAGTACCGCCCCACTTATCTCTAACAATTTGCTTGCTCTGAGGATGAGTGCGACAAGCTCTCGAAACCTCGGGAACAAACTATAAAGTTTTTTTTATTTTCACCTCCTAGTTGTGACTAAAAAAGTGAAAAATAAGAAAAATTTCGTTAAGGCAGATAATTTATTAGGTTTATTCAATTTTACAAACCTCTATTCTGTCTGCATCTTTTGTTTAACATGAAAAATTAGAGGATACCAAAAAAATCGGGATAAGTAAACAGGAGAAGAAAAGATTGCAGCTAGTTGTATTTCATTCATTTATTGATTTTCCAATATGTTGGCGTTTCGATCCCGGTTAAGATCCTCAGAACAGATGAGTGTTATATACTGTATGTGTATATTATATAGTTCAATCATATATTTTTTTGCAGAACTTATGGCAAGTTATCTATTAATATAAATAAATTATATTAGTTCAAATACAAATGAAAAAACTCACTCCTGATTTGTGTCTTGAGAAATGACCATCGTCTCTCTTGAATGTTTTTTTTTTTAATTGTATATGAACTATTTAATTTATTTATTTTAATAGATATCTTGCTATAAGTGCAAAAAAATATATAATTGAGTTATATAATATACACAAATAACACTCATCTGTTCGGAGGATGATCCCAACAGGAATCGAAACGTCAACTTGATGGGAAATCAATAAATGAATGAAATATAACTAGCTGCAGTCTTTTCTTCTCCTGTTTATTATCTCTCAAAGACAATACAAAATAATCAAACAAGTTAAAACAACTATTTTGCATTATTTACTTAAGATATTTTAGATCTGAAGGTCTCAATGTGCTTATCAATATTATTATTAAATGAAAAATTTATATATTTTAAATACAACTTTGAAAAAAGCTCAAGTTAATCATAAAGATACTAACAAGTGCGTTTGAAGGAAAAACAAATTTTTGTGATTGGATCGAAATTATTGGTTTGGTTTGACTCAGAGCGCTTGAGTCAATCCAAATCCTTTGGTGCACCAACAGTGCACCATCAAAGCAATTTCTTTCTAGATCTCAAATGCAAACACAAACAAAAGATATTCACCAACATTGTCTTAGGAAGTAGGCAAAATGAGGTCACCAAGTCAATCCAAATAGAACCAGCATCATCACACCCAAATAATCCAAAGAAATGCCACCACAGACCAAACTTGGGAATCCTCTAGAATGCGAACCCGAAAGCAACATCCCACCATAATCATCACTTCCTAAATCACCACTCTAAGAAAAACAAACTTCAAAAGAGAATTCGAAGTGAGTTAATCTCAAAAACCAACAGGGCTTAAGCCGGGAAAATTTCACTTCACATATTTCTAGCAGTAAAATTCTTCCAGAACATGCACAAATGCCAGAATTTGACAGTCCACAAAAATATTTGATATAATGCTAAGCTATCGAATAACAGGATATTAGATCATATGAGCTATTTAAAAATTAGATACACTTATAAAAAAGAACAAAAAACTAATATTTTTAAATATACAAGGTTAGATATGGGCCTATAAAAGAAATTCGAAAACGAGACAGAACACATACTTCAGGAGTTGACAAGTAACCTTTTAATATGAATATTGATATAATAGTTTTTATACTTTTTTTTTTTTTAGTTATTTTAAGTGATGTATTTTAAATAATTCCTAATTTTAAAAAGTCTATTAAAATTTTAAATTTTTCTAAAGTCAAATTGAAAATTCGTACCAAAAGAAGTATATAAAGATAAATAAAGATTATTATTTAATAGTTTTTATATCTAAATATGGTAAGGTTTAATCAAGAGATTAAGGGAAAGTATCTCTGTTTCTATGACATCATTAGTCAAGGATTCTAACAGTGTAATCTAAGCATAATTATGTGATTTTTAAAATAAGTTTATATATATATATATATATTTGAGTGTGAGTATTTTATGTGTGTGTGTGAGGATAAATTTTCTAGGATTAAGTCGCGTTGGTTCTTGAGATTTACTCGACATTTCAGCTCTCATTTCGTAGAGTAAATCTTATTTACCAACGCGACTTAACCATAGTAACTCAGAGTTCCATCCTGAACCTTCCAGAACATATATATATGTCAGAGCTTAATTCAATTTTTCCCACCTATATGAATGGAATATGTAAATTGCTGGTATGAAATTAAAATAAATGAAATAATGACGATCTATATACTCACAGTATAAAATTTAAAATCATATCTCATTAAATTTGGTATATGACTTGAAAATGGACATTTTTTAATCTTGATTAAAAAGGTATCATCATCTTTTTGATTTTGGACATTTTTTTCCAAAAATTTATAAAGAAATCTACTAGATGACCGTCTCGATTCTATTATTAAAGTTCTTGCAAGAAACATTTTTGAACATTTCAAAAATTATAGACACAATAATTGTGGGATTCCGTTCAAAATATTGATTAGTGAGAATAGTAACTCTTCTTTGAATACTGAATATCTTTTAAAGATAAACCCGATATACCAATGATAATTAATTGATAAGCATATGATATTATCAAAGTAGGAAATTTAAAAATGTTTAAATAGGAAAAATTGATGTTGAAAGTTTAGTATTTACCTAGGATGACTAAAAACGTTCTCAGGAGCAATATTCATGGAAAAATTTCAAAGTAGCACGCTGTAAATAAGACAAAACAAATTAGATTTTTTTTTTTTGTGAAATTTTAATCCATAATATTATTCAATTAATCATTAAAATTAATTGTAAAATTTCAAAATATGATTGCAAATCTTTTATTAAATAAATGTAATTTAATTTAAAAGATAGCTTACTTACCATTATCGAAATGTATAATTGTGAAAATCTAAAACACTATTTTTCAACTTTTACATACACTAATTATATTTATAGATTGTTTAAAAGTTGATCGTCTCTCGTTATCGTTGTGAGCATTTCCCATGATTCAATCCAACTGAAGTTAGCTACAATTACAAGACACTTAACTTGCTCCTCTAAATATGTTTAAATCATTTTTTATTCACTCACATATTAACAAAAAGATTTTTTAATTAATTTCATTTAAATTAATATATTTATTAAAGGCTGAATCTTATATTTTCTTGAGATTTTTTTTGAATCGTGAAATTAGCTTCAATATTTATAATCGGGAAAACATTAAATACTACTTTCATAGAATATCTCATTCTCTTTTTTTTTTTGAGAATATAATAATTCATATTGATAGGAATATATAAATATAAATACCTATTTCATAATATAAAATTCTTATTAAACTAATAAAATTAAATTTGAAACCAGAAAAATTAAATTCATTACTGTGTAATAGATGGCAGCACTTTATACGTCAATAATAACCAATATAATATTAATAATTACATTCCTTTTTTCATAGAAATTATAATTTATTCCTTTAAAATTTTTGGCCAAAACCTTCAAAATGTTAATCCTAAATCAATTTCTAAATTGCTAGCGAGTTTTATTTTAATTTTTTCCTATGTATAATTAAAAGAAATTAAAGGTATATAAAAAAATGTGTGAAATGTTGAGAAAAGGTTAATGATATTGGGTATTAAAATTATTAATGAATTTTTGTTATTTTGTTTAGGTATACAGCAATGGCAGAAGAGCAACAGTTCTGTTTACGATGGAATAATTTTCAAGCAAATATTACATCACAATTTGAAAGTTTAAGAGATGAAGAGGATTTTGTTGATGTTACTCTTGCCTGTGAAGGCAAAAGATTAAGAGCTCATAAAGTTGTATTATCTGCTTGCAGTCCTTATTTTCGAGAGTTATTCAAGGTAATTATTCTCCCTTATTAAATAAAATTATAATTTGTACAAAAACAAACAATGAATTAGAACCATAGAGCGCAGCTTCTTTTAGGCATCAATAAAGATCATAATAACAAAACCATATTTGGTATATATTATCTCATTCATCATGCTTCCTCTGGTATTATTTTGTTGAAATTGTATTTGTAGCATCATGTACACACAAACGTTGAATTCCACATTTGAAGCATTGTGCGACAACAAATTTCAAATCATCTTTTTTAGACATCTCCTAGTTCAAAAAGATAGTTGCAATATCAAAGAAAGAACCAAATCTTAGGGGAGATTTATTCTCTAGAGACCAATATTGCCAAAGAGAGTGATCTGAAAATTTTTGGCCACTTAAGACTTTTGAACCCGGAGGAGACTCTGATTTTTAAATAAATTTAAACTGGTTGGTTCTAGTTGAAACATTATGATTTAAATAAAGGGTTGATGAGGAAAGCATCCAGCTAGTGGTCCTCTATTAAATTAATCTCCTTTCCGCAAAACGTTTAAGCCTATTTAATCATGTCATCTTCAGTTGCATTGGAGTTTTTTTTAGCAAATAGAGTTGTTAACAGTCTTTTCATAAGCTCATTAATTTTACAATAGCCTGTGTATATAAATAACAATGTAAAAAAATAAAAAATTAGTAACTCCCTTAATAAGCCCACATTCAGTTTCAACTGGACACAGATTTGACTTTGATAACATCGCAGTAATGACACATATTGACAACTTGTCAAAAAGACTCTCTTCTTTAGTCATTGGTGTCAGATGTTGTGGTTACTTTGAGTAACTTTCATGGGAATAATACCGAGGTGGGTTCCCGTTTCTTTCCTCAGGAGATAGCATCTCATAAAGAGTGGGATAATTTTTTGTCATGAGGTGGGTTTGAACTCGAGTTGTCTTCATGGCCGAAACATTTTGCGGGAGGATTAGGTGAAGTTTTAATCCTCTTAGCCACTCATCACATCAAGATATTTTAGTATGATTCTACTTTAAATCCAGCAAATATAGTAGTCTCTACTAGGCCTATATAAGATAATGATAGAACATTTTTTTATTTGTAGCTTTTGCTGTGCTGAGATAATAATAACCCATGTACCCCCCCCCCCCTCTTTCTCAATTTTAATTATAATCTTAATCTGAATATATATATATTATTATATTTAAATATTTAACATACCAATATTGATTTTAATTTTGTTTTCAACACAGACTAACCCATGTAAGCATCCTATACTTTTTATGAGGGATGTTGAATTTGTTCATCTAAAATCTTTGGTGGAATTTATGTATGCTGGAGAGGTGAATGTAGCACAAGCAGAACTCTCTACATTTCTTAGAACAGCAGAATCACTTCAAATTCGAGGACTAACAGAAGCTCCACAAAGACAAAAAGAAAAAAGAAAAGTAAGCTATAATCTCACAAAAGTTCATAATAATAAATAAAATAATTATTAATTGAGATTTATTTTTAAGCAGGCTGTTGACTCTTCTGCTATTGCTTCTATTGCAAGCGGCTCATTAAAAAATAACACAAAAAATATTAATGGAAAATCAATTTCAAATGATTCATCAAATGAATTAGAAGATGATGTTGATCTCTTGCCTTTAAGCCCAACTCTTTCCCCAAGACCTTCAAAAAAATGTAAATTTGAGGAACGATTAGGACCTGACACAAGCATTCATTTAAATCCTATTTCAAATAATCATTCCGATAATCGTTTCCCATCTGCACTTAATAATTATTCTACACAAGATAACACCAGACCTGAATCAGAAAATATTTACAAGTCAGATAATGCAGATCTCTTAGAAGTAAATATAATATACCATTTTGAATAATGAACTGGTACTTATCTCTCTTTTAAGTTAAATAAAACTAATTTTCAGCCCAAAGTTGAAGTACCCGATTACAGTAGTGATGGAGAAAGTAAAGCAGGAGGATTTTATGGACTGGACAATTCTTTAGATATTTCAAATTCATTTAACAACATTCAAGGTATGTATATTATATGTGTATTATATTAAACTAATTGTTATTGCATTCATTATTTTCTTTCACCGTCTTATAGGGAATATGCTTAGACTTAGTGATGTGTTTTTTCAAAAAAAATTATAGAGTTTTAATAATTAATTTTTAATTTTAGCCGGTACCGGAAATTTTGATTTATTACCACCACCGTCAGCTTCATCAGCTCAAAATACTCTTCCAAATACACAATCAGATTCAACAACACCAACGGATTCAAGCCAAGGTAGGGAATTTTTATTTTATTTCAGCGAATGCAGTTTCGACTATCGTCAACTGTAAATCGCGAAAAAAATTTCTTTTTTTCCTTAATTTATATATATATATATAAAGTTTCTCGAGATGAGTCGCGTTGATTGTTCAGATTTACTCGATGTTTCGGATTCCCTTTTTGAGGCAATGTCCAAGAGTGTTGAGTTAGAAAGTATCCGCCAACATTATCATTTCCTAACTTTCCTACACGCTTTAAAATTTATAAGAAACATCGAGTTAATTTTAAAAACCAACGCAACTTAATCTGAAAAACTTTATCTTTACATACATCTAGTCGCGAAACCATTCCAGAATATATTCATATATATATGTGGATGGGTCTTAGTTTAGTATTATTTTATTTGAAAAGATTCGTAAGAGGTTTTATTGCCTCTGTTTTGCAGCTGACCAGAGGAAACTGCACTCGCTCGATCCACGGCCATGTCCCATCTGCAACCGCATGTACAGCAATCTCTCCAACTTGCGCCAGCACGTACGACTTATACACAATCCTCAGACGGTAGCATGTCCACTTTGTAGTAAACCTTTTAAAACCAAATTATATCTCAAAAGGCATCTTATATCATTTCATGAACTTGTATGTACTAATCCAACTGGGAGCAATAATGGTAGTCCAGGAGCAAATAATAATATACCTCAAAATAATCAACAACTCCAACAACAACAACAACCACAACAGCAATCACAACCGCCACAACAACAACAACAACAAGTTAAAGGGGCGGACTTTTATCCATCTCCACCCCAGGTTTATATTGGGCCTACAAATGAATCAAACGGTGGAGGTTTTGACGGTTCGGATACGTATGGAGCGAAAACATTTGTTGAGACAAATAATCCGGTCACTCTTAAAGAAAATAAACAAGGGGAATAGATCCGGCGATTCAGATTTTGTACCAACATTCTCACAAAAACACACTCAATATTCTTTTGTATCTCGTATTTTTTAGGCAAGAGATACATATATTATCGTACTTTGACTATTGGCTAAAAATTTTAGAAAACTATTTGTATTATAACTTGTAAAATATTAATACTAATTGAGTAAAATTTATACATATTTTTAAAATTACAAAAGACATTCTAATATAAAAAATTTTTATCAAAAATGATTAGTCATGTTTAGAGTAAAGAAATTTTTTAAATATTTGACTAGATTAATTTTATTAATTTTTTAAAATTAATATTTAAAAATTTTAAAATTATCTTTCTAAAAAGACTTAGAATTTTTAGAATAGCAAATGTTTGTATAAAAAAAAGTTTATTTGAATATATTAATTATTTAGTTAGAAAAAAAGAGACTACTTTTTAGATTTCATCATTAAAATAAATTTTTTTTTTTTTTTGAAATATTAGCAGATTGTTATTATGGATTTTTTTCTATAATTATTTTAAATTTTAATTATTTATTCGTATTCTAGAAATATTTTAGAAAAAAGATTAGAAAATATTATTTTTCATTTTATTTTTTGAAATATATAGTATTAATTAGTAAGGTTTTATTACAAATTTTAATAATAATAATAATAAATAAATCTTCCAAATTTCTGAGCATATGAAAACTAATAAATTTCTTTGAATAAAATTAGAAAATAAATCAGATACAAATTTATGGAAAAAATCGTGGGGGGGGGGGAGGACTGTTAATTCAGATTTGCAGGAAGAATTAATCACAAATTGTGCTAGGAAGCTGAGGTTATTTAGGTTCATCCAGAGCGCGCAAGCTATTCTGCCGCCCTAGGCAAGATATTTTTTTGCGCCCCCCCCCCAAAAAAAAAACTTTAAAAATTTAATTTGCCGCCCCCTCCTTAAAATTTTCCCCGATCTCAAGAATTTTTCTGCGATATTTTTTTTTTTTCGCGGAACCAAAATTTTTTCCGTGTGCCGCCCGCGAAACATTTTCTCTTGCGCAGAACCAAAATTTTTTCCCGTCCGGGAAAATAATTTACCTTTTTTTTAGAGACCTCAATTTTTGCCGCCCCCGGGACCGAAATTTTTTCGGGTGCCTCTTGCGGAACCAAAATTTTTTTATTTTTCCCTTTTTGCCGCCCTCTCCAGGTTGCCGCCCTAGGCGGTCGCCTAGTTTGCCTAGTGGACGCCCCACTGGGTTCATCTCTTCTATAATATTTACCTTTCTAACTCTTTTCATCTTCTATAAAATTTTGTCCATATTTAGCCGTTAATTAATTATTATACTGGGGAAATTAAATATTTTAAATTTTGGGAGAGGGAGTAGGCTAGTTTGTCATTGTCCAGGCTCAATTTATGTTAAATTAACAACAAAGAGTTTGATACAAAGAAATTTATTAGTTGCCGGATATCAATAAAGTGTGATAGTGAATTTAAAAGAGTGATATTTCTCCAAAATTCTAAATATTTTTAAAAACTTCTCATTATAGCTTAATGTAATTATTTAATATTTGTGTGATTTTGTATTTTGTTGGTACTTAACTGGAATTCAATTATATTCGTTTTTTTTTTTTACATATTTCTGAGGCTTCACTTAAATAGTATTTCTCTAAGAGATTTTGCAACTAATTACTCATTTAATTGATCTCAGAGATGATGACTTGCATCAAATCGCTCTCATAAATGTTCAACTACAGCAAGGGTATCATAAGATTCTAAGCAATGATCATTTGATTGAACAAAGCCTTAAAAACTACCGATTAAATTTAAACTAACCATACATTTTTATTACAAAAACATTATCATATTTTTTTACTACTTCATTACTAAGAATTTTTTCATTCAGAAGTTTTTTTAATGCGGTATTGTAGAATGAAGGACAACGAGTTTCTGTGATTCTTCATTTTAATTCCTTTTTGCTCAGATTCGATTTTGATATTTAATAGAAAAACCAGTAATGCGTTAAAACGCGCATTTCTCCACTCAACAACAAAACGCATTAACAAAAATTTCCCAAATTTGAAAATATTTTTTAGAAAAAGTAGAAAATGTGTTAATGTAAAAAATTAAAACTTAGGTCGGTTTAAATTTGATCCACTCACTTATATTAATTTTATTTTAAAGATTTTCACTATACAATAGAGCCTATATTGATAAAATATCAATGAGTGATTTTTTATTTAAAAATTACAAATATCAAAATATATATATATATACACGAATATATATATATATATATATAAATAAATGAAACGATTTTATTTACAGTAATTAAAATCATTTTTAGTTCATATAAATCATGTGATAGAGTTTTTTTATATTCCTACTATGTGGGTGCACAAACTTTCCTTAACACTTAAAGGAAAGTAAAACAATTCGATTTTTTAAACAGAAAGCTTCCGCTAAACTTTTGTACATAAACAAACAGATTCATATACAGTTCCATATAATAGATCGGTTTTATTTTTATGACAATACAGATCACATATCGCAGTTCCAAACATAATAAATGTATATAAAATAAACACAGCACAATACAGAAGAACAGATTTTTTAAGTTCAACAACAGTCATATCACAATAATATAACAGATAAACGTAACTACACGAAATGTTAATTTTTTTTTGGCTTAATTTCATTTTATTGTTCAATGAAAGTGTGATACAAATAGATAATATTTCTTTAGTATGTTTAACTCACTCAATTGGGAGAATTGAACTTGTTGATGTCGAATGGATTTAAACCAAAAAAAAACTTAATTTCGTTGTAGTTCGCCATCACGCAACCTAAATGTCCTGATGTGCAGCTGATTACAGAGCCATTTCATATATAAATATATATTTATACAGACTATTTATATATTTTACAGAGGTTTTTATTACACACCATATATTTATATTTACAGATGTTTTTACTATCTCAATAGAGATATTCAGATACATATATATATATATACTATTATTACAGCTGCATCATCAGTTCATACAGTCACAATAATTACGTCCAAGAGTTTTTTACAATATATAAGTCTCAGGTTATTTGACAGATAGAGATATATTTATTTACTTACTAATAGATCAGCACAAGATCTATTAGCCTCAATGCAATAGACTTCAATAACACTTGTTACATAACTACAGATATCGTTACGTTTTACAGTTTATACAACAGTTACAGTTACAACCATTTCATATTCACATTACCTTATTACTTAACTACACTATTACAGCTTTAACTTTTTTTTTTTTTTAATTTTTTCATACCCCCTTTAAAGGTCAGAATAAGCAAAACAAAAAATGTGCAATCCGGAACAAATGCATATAAATCGTGATACCTAAAGAAATGCGATTTTTTCATATCAAAATCTCGAACTATGATATATAATAAATAGACATAAACATATATATCATTATTTTAAATGTTTCTAAAATCTAAAAATTCAAATTTCATTGTAGATTTAAGTTAATCATGGCATTTTAATGCCTTCAAACTCACTTCCTAAGCTTTATATTTAAATACAAGCTCATAGTATTAATCCTGTTCCTTATTTCATTTTACATATATCTTAATAGTAATAATAATAATAGAATGCTCCTCCAGTTAATAAAATATAGTTAAATTATTATTCTGCAGGAGCAATTTTTAAGGTGCCATTAATTAATTTTTTTTGCGTTTTTTTTATTAAAATGAAAACTCAAAAATAATTTTAATTATTATATGTGATTTGTAAACGTTTCCAATAATATTGCTTTATTTATTTATTTATTTATGATAATATTTATATATTTTTTAAATTGTGATGTTTTTTTTTTTTTTTAACTTAGGATCTCCATAAAACTAATATTCACATAAGATTATTAATTTTTAAAGTATTTTAACTCTTCTTAAAGAATTCATCATATTAAAATTTTTAAAAGCAAATTATTCAAATTTTAAAATATATGATGAGTGATGAGTTCTGTGTGTTCTCATGACTTGGTATATTTACTGAGTAATTAATTAGTTTGGATTATCTTTCTAGTTATTTGAATTTTCTTCCGCTTAACTTGTTAGATAAATTCGGTTCGTTGTTTAGTATTTTATAAACAATTAAACGAAACCGAACACTACTTATAACTATATTATAAATATGTTTCACTTTGCTGTTTAATTTCCAGATTACAAACTCAAAAAACAAAAAAGGAAAAATAGAATATTTTACACTTATTAATAAGTGTATTTATTAATTTTAATATGATGTGTTCTTTAATAATTAATAATCTTTCTAGTAAGATAATTATTTTGTGTATTTCTATTATATAAAATATTTAAAAAATGATGTCTTCAAATGTAATTTCTTTAAATTAGCTTTTCTAATAATTACATATTAATAATTATAATATTATATATTAATCCATTTAAATGGAAATTTTTAAAAATGTGATTTGCTCAAACTATTTTGAGTTTAAATTTGATTTTATTTTTATTGTTTCGTTTTTTATGTGAGCTTTAAATATTAATTATTATTGATTATGATCTCTTCTTAAACTTATAATTCACGCCTTACAGAGAATTTTATAAATTCACTTTTTAATTTGTGCCTTTAAGCTATGATACAGGTCTATTCTTTAAAAACAGAAGTTAAAATTTAACATCATGAATTGGGTGTTAAAAAGTAAAGTAATAACACCAGCGTTAAAAAATGATATTCTCTAAACAAAGTTTTTACAACGACGTTAACATATTACTTTTATTTCAAAGCTGTCAAAATCCTAACCTTACTTTTTTTATCATAGACGCCATTTTTATGCATTAAATACGGCGTTAAAATATTAAAGGCACTCCCTAGACATGACATTAATTTTTAACACTATTGACTAAATGTTAAAGCTTTTGCTTTAAGTTTTTGCTTATAGAATAGCAATTTGAGGCAAGGAAGTGGTCAAATGAATTAACGCTCTTTACAGATGTTAAAAATTAACGTTTTTGCTTACAGAATAGACCTGATTATCTGTTTCTCAACACTATATTATCTTTTTTTATTATTAGATTTTAGAGAAGATTATATTGTTTGCTCATTTAAATTTTTTTTCCCTCAAAGTAATTTTCATTTTTCTTTTCTTGAGGTTAAGAATTCCAACGACAAGACTTCTTGTTGCTATTTTATTAAAAATAATAATAAATAAGAAATTTTCAAAAGACTTTTATCTTAGAATCGAAGATAAGGTTCTTCGTTTTCTTAAAAAAAAAAAACAATAACTATTTATCATTCAAGAAATGATTAACTTTCAATTTTCATTGGAATATAATGACTTTTAAAACTGGCGAGTAAAAATGAGAAAAAATTTAAATTGGTTATAGCCTACTTGAGGATATCTAGAAATTGAAAAGAATAGACTATTTAAAGTATACACTGGCCCCCCCCCCCCCAATAAATTCATCGGCACAACGTTAAAATAAATTTATAAACTCTTTGTTTTGCGTGAACTCATGAACTTTAAAAAAAAATGCCCATTAGAGAGTTAGATACTATTATATAAAAAAAAATTCTCTTATCGATTTTTGTGTGTCAATATTTCTAGTCACTAAAAAAAAAATTTATGAAATATAAAAAAAGAATTTTCTTTTTTTAAGATCTTTCTAATTCTAATTCTTAAATATTCTTAGACATTACATTAATTTCATACTTTTTTAACCGACTGAAAGGTATTCAACAGTAAGACTGAGCATTTTAAGTCTTTAAATAAGTAAGCTTCATTCATTAACACATAATTTAAAAGAAAACTGCATTTTAGTCTTCTTTCACTATAGTTATTTCCGCTCATAGCCATATGCATTACTGTTTAGATTGTAGTTAAACGTTGTGATATTTATTATTTTAGAATTTTATCGTGCATCTTGTATTTTAGAATATAAAAGAAAAATTACAAATAATCGAAATTAATCAATGTTCATTATTATTATTAATTAATAAGCTAATATAAATCATAAAAATTGTATTTCTTGACAACTTCATTTTTATATGTATTTACTCTTTTTCTCCCCTTCTACCCTTAAAATAAAATAGCAATTGTAAGTGATTGAATTCAGTATTGAGAAAATTTTATTTCTAAATTTTTCATTTTTCAATTTGATGTAATCAAGGATATTTGAACTAATTAAATAAAAGTTATTTATACTATCATATTTAAAATGTGACTTTTATTTATTATAATATTATTTTAAAATTAATTTATAGCTTATTATTTATTTTTGTTTTATAAATGTAAATTTTTTTCTGTTAATTATTTTTGTACTATTTAAAATAAATCACTCTTTTTGTATTGCAAATTTAAATGTTTTTCTTTATTTAAGGTCTATTTCAACATCGGAGGAATTTTAGACCTTGCCAATTGATGGTAGCCAAATCATTTTTGAATTCTTAGATCCGATGCGAACCCTTGACCCCTAGCATAAGAGGCAATAACTCTACCTACGGTTCTTCGATCCAGAGGAAATTTATAATTTAATCTTATCAAGTTTCTTCACTTCTCTCTTTCGAATTCTTAATATTATACTCTAACTGTTCTCCAGTTGGGAGAAGTAACAAGCCAACTGAAGTGTGAGGGGACTTATAGGAAATGGAAAAATTTCTTTCCACAGGGTGGGCCAAATAAGACCAACTAATGTTAAACACGGATAACTTTTTTTATTTTTTGATATTTTATTGGTTATAATTGAATTTTGCCCAGGGGCCCACATCTTGTGGGTACGTGGATGGCAACCACGAGCTAGGAAAGACAGGCAGTCTTTCAATTCTTTGTTTGTCTGTCTCTTCCTTCCTTTTTCAACAGGAGTCAGACCGTGCGACGGTCAGGCCTGTCCTATTTCTTCCGGTCTCAAAAAGGCATGATAGGTTTGGAGGGAAAAGAGAGGTCCTCTGATCCCATATCTCGGGAATAAGGCGAGGACAGAAGAAGAAGAAGAAGGTTATAATTGAATTCTTGGAAATTTATTATGAAACCATACTGTACACAACAATGCGTTAGAATTATCGAGTTTTTCGATTCTTGTCAACGATCAATTGTTATGACGCAGCGTAAATATCGTAAACAAGAACAGCTCCCACAGCAGAGTTTGGTCCGTCTTTTTGAGGAACTAGCTTCAGTGGCCGTCCGTCCTGAAGAGGTGCCCATCGATATGTGTCTTAAGATCCATCTTTAAAATTATCCGTTTTTTTTCAATCAGGTTCTGGAAATGCCCAATTGACTGGAACGACGAAGAGTTGAGACAGATGAATCATCTGCAACACTCTCCTGTACAGTTTCCACGATGTCGTAATTATATAAAAAAATAAAAAAGTATTTAACCTTGGTAGATCTTATTTGGCCCACCCTGTATATCTCTGGTCAGTGGCGGATTAATGCCATTTTGTCGGGGGGGGCGGATTTTTTTTTTTTTAATTTTTTTTTATTTAAGGACTTTGACGGCATCTATGGCCATTTAGACCCCTTTCCTATTTATTTAAATTGATTGGTAACAAATTCAATTGAAATTAAAGAGCGGAAATCATAATTTCTTTAGATTACTAGTTTTTATAACTTTGTGAATTTCTTCTCAGGGGGGGGGCGATCGCCCCCCCCCCCTTTAATCCGCCCCTGTCTCTGGTAACACGTGGTCGCTACCCATGAACACAAAATATGAAAGCCTTATTTTAAAAGATTTCCCAGCCATTTGTGGGAGTAATTCATTACCTCCTTCCCAAAAGCTATTTCAGAAATCTAAGGTCAAGCCCCGTTAAAAGCTGGTAAAAATATATATATATAGGTAGTAGCTTACCAATAAAAAACAAAAATAAATTTAATTTTTAAATTGAGATTCATATGTATTTGCAGGATATTGTACATCACAGCCATTACGTTGGGAACAACCAAGACCCTGTCCTATCTGTCATCGTATTTATAGTAATAATAGTAATCTTCGAAGACATATGAAGTCTGCTCATCCCTATGATCTGGAGAGGAATGAATTTCCAAGACCTTCTGTACCTCCGGCTTTCATTCCACAAATGTGAAAGAAGTGAAGTGGCAAAAATGAACATAAAAACTAGTATTTTTTTTTAAGTGTATAATTTAAATGGAACTCCTGAAATCAGATAATCTATTCCATATAAAAAATTTTATTATAAACAAAAAAATTATCAAATCTGGTAATTATTTTATTTAGAGTTTTCGCTTTTATTTATAAATGGAAAATTGAGACTCTATAATTGACACCTTTTAAAACGTAGTAAGTCTATTGTAATTAAAATTAACAAAAAAAAAAAAATATGATCGTTGCAGTTTAAGAGTGATCTGATTATTTCTTCTTTTTCTTTAATCAATATTTATTTAAATTTTATAAATCATGTATGTTTAAAAAAATTAACAATTCAGAGCACTTAACATCAATAATTTTTTAGCGGAGATGACAATGCACATACCATACTCAGTATATCTCAATCATGGGCGTCCGCAGGGGGGGCAACCAGGCACTTGCCCCCCCCCCCTGGAAAATTAAAATGATACAAAAAAATGTATAAAACAAAAAAAAAAATACAAAAAAAACCTTTCACAGTATACATCCACCTTGCCGCGGTGAGAAAGCTTTAAATACTAAGAGATGTATAACATTATTAATATCAAAATACGTTTTTTTTAACTTATCTGGAAGTGACTTGCCCCCCCTGCAAAAAATCCTTGCCCCCCTGCAAAAAATCCTGCGGACGCCCTTGATCTCAATATACATAAGTCTATTAAAAAATTATATATGCGAAAATGAGAAATTACTTCGATTTTATTTCTCTCAATCATTGAAAATAATAATTAAAAAGAACTGAAGATAATTCTGATTTGGAAGATTTCTTTGGAAGATCGATTTGTTAGTCGTACTTAAACTCACCACTTTAATTAAATGTATAATTTAAATGGAGTATTAATATTAATTATAATAATATTAAGAGATATTATTTGAAATTGGTATAATTTTACAAAAAGTTAATTGTAAATAATAAATAATAAGAATTAACCTAATGATTTTTTTTTTCTCAGTTTTGATTGCTTGTCGAAATTCATATTCATATTCATCATATAATGGATGATTTAATATTAGGAAAAAGGATATTGGAAAGCAGCACAGTCATTTCGAGAGGACAATTTGCAAAAAATGTTGAGAGAGGATTGCCCGCTTCACTAGAGCAATCTTCTAATTGCGAATTTCCACTAAAATCCGCGACTTCTTAACGAGTAGATCTATTCTTGGACCGCTGAAGAGGGTGTTATATTCAAGAAGACAAAACAATTTTTAAAAAATTTTCTTTTATTTTCACCCTCTTCAGCGGTCCAAGAATAGATCTACTCGTTTATGTGTTTGATTGTAATTTACCTACTGGACTAAACTAAAAGTTTTGTTAAAATTTTAACTTTTTGACAGTGCCGTAACAAGGATATGAAGAGCCTGTGACAAAGGTCTAACTTGCGCCCTCCCCCCCCCCCCCATAAAGTGTTTCCAGGGGCGGATTAATGAAATTTTGTCGGGGGGAGGGCCGTTTTTTTGTTTGTTTTTTTTTATTTAAGGACTTTGTCGGCATCTCTGGCCATTTAGTCCCCTTTTCCTATTTATTTAAATTGATTGGTAACAAATTCAATTGAAATTAAAGAGAGGAAATCATAATTTCTTTAGATTACTAGTTTTTATAACATTTTGAATTTCTTCTCGGGGGGGGGGGGGGGGGGATCGCCTCCACCGCCCCCCCCCCTTAATCCGCCCCTGAGTATTTCTTAACCTTTTTTATTTCTCTTCCTCTATATATTTAATATATAAGAGAGAAAATATTATCATGTCAAAATTCGATGTCGAGATTTTGATGGATATACATGTTTGAGGTCCCCTGAGTCCAAAAAGTGGGTCCCCAAATTTCTGTGTGTGTATGTGTGCTGTGTGTGTGTCTTGTGTGTGGACAGATTTTTAGCATGAAGGAGTTGAGCTAGCGGATTGAAATTTTATATTTAACTTAGGTACCTTTGAAGAATCTCAAAATACTTTTGAACAAAATCCCAAAAAGTACTATACTTTACTGATGTACTTTTTCAGTTTTTTTCGATTTTCTCAAAATTCCCTCCAAGGATTTTTTTTAAAATTCAAAATCAACTATTTTTTAGATGCTCTTTAAAATGTATATTCTCATTTTGCCGTTGAAATCTTCTGAAGACCACTTTACTCTTGTTCTTCATAGGAAAGATAGAATGGTTCATGGTAACGGAATTTAAATCTTTTTCTTTTTATTAGATTAAAAATCAATTATTATTTAAATTCCCATTTATTTTAATTTATTTGTGTCTTTAATTGTTTCAAAGAAAACATATGTCTCTCTCCCACTTGCAAACATTATCGTCTCTCTCTACTCTTTTTAAATTCCCTTTCCACCTTATCTTCGCATAGAAACAATGTTAATTTCCTATAGGGATTTGTATGATAATTTCGATTCAAAAGGGGGTCCCCTTTGGAACTTTTTACGCATTTAAAATTTTTTTTCCAATTCTTATGAAATTTTGTATTTATTTACGATTCTATATTGTGTATAAAATGTCCAAATATGAGATTAAAATTTTGAAAATAACCATAGTTTATTTGAAGCAGTCAACATTTAAACAAGTTTGAAACTAAGTCTATCGAAACTAAATATATTCGACACAAAATCTGACCAGCACGTCAACTTTCTACCGAAGGTAAGAAGTTGGCCAGTCCAAGTTTTGGTCAAGTTCCTCATTAATGATATATCATTAATCTGTGATAATACCCTGGTCAATTATTCCTCCAGATTCGTTCTCCAACTCCAGCCAGCATAATTTGTTAAAATTGTGGCCTTCATGCAAACATAAATAAAAAAAGTTTAGGAAAGAACTGGAGAATAAAAACCAGCAATTGATGGACCCTCTCACATCATCTTTAATTGGCAAATATTTCGACTGGCATTACGCCTAGTCATCATCAGTGCAAACAAATGATTTGGTGGAGGGCCCGTGTCAAACAATGGTTGAGGATTATTTTAAAATTTCTCGGAGAAGCAGGGGTCAGACGCAAGTGCAAGCGAAGTTTGACGAACAAGCGAACTTCGCTTGCACTTGCGTCTGACCCCTGCTTCTCCGAGAAATTTTAAAATAATCCTCAACCATTGTTTGACACGGCCCTCCACCAAATCATTTGTTTGCACTGATGATGACTAGGCGTAATGCCAGTCGAAATATTTGCCAATTAAAGATGATGTGAGAGGTCCATCAATTGCTGGTTTTTATTCTCCAGTTCTTTCCTATACATCTTATCCAGCGAAAATCTTCCAATTGCAAAAAAAAGTTATTTAAAAATTTGTCGAAATTCCCTAAACATAGGGTTACCAAAATTTATATTCCACAAATCCTTTCTCTCGTTATAATGACAGATAAAAGAAATTATAAGTTAGCATTAAAAATAAAAGGAAATTGATAATATGATTTAAAAAAAAGTGCAGGAGGTGGATTTGAACTCGCGAAGCTTGGTTACGTGAGGATGATAAAATATGATTTGCTGACTAATTTGCCAACTCGGCCAACTTTGACTTTATTAGATTAAAAAAAACTAGACCATATAAGAAACATGAAATAAAAGAAGTATTAAAAAAATGTTAATATTCCACATATGATAGGCCTATATCATTTTTTATTACTTTTTATGCGGATTAATAATTGATAATCAAAATTTCCATTGCATGCGTAGTTTTCAAATAATTCAATGGGCAAACGTCAGATTGTTTATGCCTTAATGTAATTAAACCAAAAACTCTATCTAATATAAGATACATGTCATTAATTCTTGAATTTCCCCTGATTCCAGAGAATTAAAGCCCTTTTAATTATATGATCTAATTTGGGAGTTATTGGCGATCAAAGTTAAGACTATTTTCGACCTTAATGACATCAACACTCAATTTTCTATATTGTCGAAAAAGCTTATTTAGCATTGTTTGATTAAAACCAAATTTTTACCAGAGATTTATAATTAAAAAATTAGTTTTTTTCTAAAGTTTCATTGAGATTGGTAAAGAAATAAATAAAATATTGACTATTTTGTAAATTGAGTTTTAGAATTCGGGATCCCAGATGGGTAAAGAGAGCGAACTATGGAGCGGCTCTGGGCTTGCAACGGGGATTCCGAATTCTAAAACTCAATTTACAAAATAGTCAATATTTTATTTATTTCTTTACCATTCTCAATGAAACTTTAGAAAAAACTCATTTTTTAATTATAAATCTCTGGTAAAAATTTGGTTATAATCAGACAGACAATGCTAAATAAGCTTTTTCGATAATATAGATAATTGAGTGTTGATGTCATTAAGGTCGAAAATAGTCTTAACTTTGATCGCCAATAACTCCCAAATTGGATCATATAATTAAAAGGGCTTTAGTTCTCTGGAATCAGGGGAAATTCAAGAATTAATGACATGTATCATATATTAGATAGTTTTTGGTTTAATTACATTAAGGCATGAATTATTTGAAAACTAAGCATTCTATTGACATTTAGATTATAAATTATTAATCAGCATGGTGTGCAATGAAAAATGATATATCATATGTGGAATATTAAAACTGCCTCGGTACGCCTCTGGTTATTGGCGATCAAAGTTAAGACTATTTTCTACCTTAATGACATCAACACTCAATTTTCTATATTATCGAAAAAGTTATTTATCATTGTCTGATTAAAACCAAATTTTTACCAGAGATTTATAATTAAAAAATGAGTTTTTTTCTAAAGTTTCATTGAGATTGGTAAAGAAATAAATAAAATATTGACTATTTTGTAAATTGAGTTTTAGAATTTGGGATCCCAGTTGCAAGCCTAGACCCGGTTCACAGAGCGCTCTCTTTACCCATCCGGGATCCCGAATTCTAAAACTCAATTTACAAAATAGTCAATATTTTATTTATTTCTTTACCAATCTCAATGAAACTTTAGAAAAAAACTCATTTTTTAATTATAAATCTCTGGTAAAAATTTGGTTTAAATCAGACAATGCTAAATAACTTTTTCGATAATATAGAATTGAGCCTGTTGATGTCATTAATGTCGAAAATAAGCTTATCTTTGATCGCCAATAACTCCTAAATTAGATCATATAATTAAAAGGGCTTTAGTTCTTTGGAATCAGGGGAAATTCAATAATTAATGACATGTATCATATGTTAGATAGAGTTTTTGGTTTAATTACATCAAGGCATAAACAATCTGACGTTTGCCCATGGAATTATTTGAAAACTATGCATGCCTTTGGAATTTTGATTATAAATTATTAATCCCCATAAAAAGTAATGAAAAATGATATATCATATGTGGAATATTAACATTTTTTTAATACATCTTTTATTTCATGTTTCTTATATGGCTTATTTAGCCCACTAGTAATCAAATAAAGTTTGGCTCAGGCGGTTAATTCGTCCTCAAACTTCCTATATTTTTTTTTTATTCCTACGTAACCAACCATCGCGAGTTCAAATCCACCTCGTGCACTTTTTATTTTTTATTTTTGTAAAATATATAAAATCATCTTTCAAATTCTAAATTGCTCCTCCCCTGAATAAGCAAATTTCCGCTCCCCCTCCCTCCAAGTTGTGAGCTGCACGAGGTATTTATCTGCCACCAATATAATCAGTGAGGCCCTACGGGACAGGGGGGCTGATATAATTGTCAGAGAACATTTCCCCTCTCCTCCGTAGCGCCTCACTGATTAAAATGTTGGTAAATAAAAACCTTGTGCAGCTCACAACTAGGTCGGTCCCCTTTGTTTTGCGCCTCCAGCCCAGTTGCGCCCGTGGCGGGTTCCTGTTTTGCCACGCCCTCGTTACGGCCCTGCGTTTAAATGAAAACTCATTAAAAATAAACATTTAAATTAAAATAATATATATATTTGACAAGCCCATTTATTTCAATTTAATTGGCTACCAATCAATTGAAATAAATAGTTGACAGGGTCTCAGATGCAGGGCCGTAACGAGGGCCTGGCAAAAACAGGCGCCCGTCACGGGCGCAACTGGGCTAGGGGGCACAAAACAAAGGGGACCTACCTAGTTGTGAGCTGTACGTGGTTTTTATTTACCAACATATTAGTGATGCGCTACGGGGGAGAGGGGAAATGGCCAGCGAGACAATTTAGAATTTGAAATATCAATTTATATATTTTACAAAATTTGTATATGGGTGATTCTTTTACAAACCGAAACTTTCTGACCGACATGTTTTTGATTTGGATGAAATTTTTTTTACGGGTTCTATAACGAAAAAAAAAGATAGCCATCCGCGAGGATTTTCTTTTTTCTTTAATATTTTGGGAAATATCGAGGGTCGAAAATGTGAAAATTTGATGATTTTCTGCTTAGACGCTCACTTTTAAAAATTCATAACTCTGCTTCTATTTGAGCTAGAAAAAAACTTTTTTTACCATTTTAAAGCTAAAAGAGTGAATTTTAATAAAAAAATTTATTAAAGATTTCACATTGTTATCAACAATTGAAATCTTTAAATCGATTTTTAACAATGGGGCCCCAACTGTATTGCATTTTTATTATAACCATCGCATTCTACGTCAAATTTTATGCCGATAACGGTTTTTTAATCGATGGAGAATCAATTAGTACTATTGAAAAAAAATCCCGCCAAGTGCTCTCATGCGGTAAAATGACGTCATATCAAAAATAAGAAAAAAAAGTCCGGGGGCATTGAATCACTCTTTCCAAAACTATATTTAGATTTAATGTAGCTTTTATGTTCAAGTAGCTATCCGTTGCACAAGTAGGGCTATTTTTCGATATTTTTTTGCCTAAAAAATGAGGTTTTTCGAGAAAAAAACCAGTTTGGGAGTTAATTACTCGGGATTTTTTTTACTTATTCTGTTAGAGGTTTTCTTTCTGCACCAAATGACATCCCATTTAGTCTGATCTGATTAGCCGTTCGGAATCTACAGGGGTTTAAACTTTCAAATTAGAATTTACCGCACGGCGGTAAAATAAAATGATAGGAAAAAAATAAATGGTGAAATCTTTAGCTGAAAACTCATTCTTTCTAACCGTATATTTCCCATAATTATACCTCTTAAGACAGAGGAGTTATTCAAGCCGATAAACTTTTTCGTGCGAAGATTTTTTTTCTTGCCCTAGAGCATGAACGACAAAGTTTATCGGCTTGAATAACTCCTGAACGTAAAAAAAATTTCATCCAAATCAAAAACATGTCGGTCAGAAGGTGTTCGGTTTGTAAAAGAATCACCCATATAGTGAACACAATTACTTTAAAAAGGAGGGCCCAAAAAGGTCTTGTTTTGCTGCGCAGCACACAATTTTTTCTTATTTTCGGTAATTTAAAGGTGCATTCTGTACTTGTTTTTCCAGAATATATATATATATATATCATTTTTCAACTTCTAAAGTTTCACGAGAAAGCTGAAAAAATTTCATAAAATGTTACGTAAAAAATAAACCAAATTTCAAGAAAACATTTTTTATAACAAAAAAAAAATAAATAGAAGCAATCGTCGGCACATCTTGAAATTAGGGGGGATAATTGTAGAATTGGTTGAAGATTTTTTTGAGTTAAAAAAAAAAATAAAAAAAAAATGGTCGATTTAAAATTAGGGTTTTTTAAAAAACTGAAATATTTCATTTATCCGGGCTTCTGAAATAATTTTTGTATTTTTTTTCGTGAAAACTACATTAAAAAACAAAATTTTTATAGCCTTGTGGGGTTCCGAAATATCAATTTTAAAATAAGTTATAGTTATTTGAAAAAAAAGAGCAAATTTTTTCAAAAATCCATACCATTTTTTTAGTTGGGTAAAAAAATTTGAAAAAATTCTCAAAAATGTCTTTTAAGGGGTAGAAAAAAGATAGGAAATTTTCAGCGAAATCCGCGGGGGCCAGGAAAAAAATTTGTCTATTTGGCATGGAATGACCCATATATAAATCAAATTTTTAAGTATTAATTTTTAAAATTTTATATTCAAAATAAAATTTAATTCCCAAAAAAAATATTTTTCTCAAATCTCGGGCGAGGTAATTACCTCCTTTACTCCCCCCCCCTTGTATCCGCCCTTGATATAGACCTATTTAGTTTCAGATTTTCAATTACTTGAAACTAAATTTTACTTTAGAAAATATAAAATTTTTGAGATGATTATGCGTTCAGTACTATAATAGTAGTTAGTAATTTGTGGAGTAATTTTGATCTTGAAATTTGTACTTAATTTAGAAGAAAATATAATATTATTTAATGTATTTTGAATATAAGACTATATATAACAAATTTAATTAATTAATTGTTAACATTTATATAATAATTATTAATTAATATTCCTCATACTTTTTAATTTTATTTTTTAATAAACTTGTATTAAAAATATGTATTGTCTTTGTAACAGGAGTGAACAGGAGAATATAATAGTAAAGGAGTGTGTAGGCGCAAAAAAAAAAAAAAAAAAATAACCTCCTCTCTGTTTTTGATATCCGGGTATATTCTTTGGTAATTTATCCCTGATTTATCCTATAAATTAAGAGGATATCAGGATGATTAGTGCTGCGACCCTGTGGTGACTTTTAGAATTATAAGTATAATTTTTAAAGTTCTCACAAGAGTGCAGCACAAATCAGATATTTTATTCATTATAAAGATTTACTTTCTATACACAATATATAATTTATATGATAAATTACCAATGAATATACCCGGAGATCAAAAACAGAGAGGAGGTTATTTTTTTTTTGGCGCCAACACACTCCTCTACTATTCTATTCTCCTGTTCACTCTTGTTACAAAGACCTATTTTTTATATTTTTTATACAAATAAATTTATTAAAAAATAAAATTAAACCTTATGAAGAATAAAAAATATATTAATAATTATATTCCATCAAGGGCGGATACAAGGGGGGGGGGGGTAAAGGAGGTAATTACCCCCCCCCCCCCCCGAGATTCGAAAAAATACCTTTTTTTCGCAAAAAAATTTATTTTTAATGTAAAATTTTTAAAATTAATACTTAAAAATTTGAAATGTATTTATATTCTGGCAAACAAGTACAGAATGCGCTTTTAAATTACCGAAATTAAAAAAAAATAGTGTGCTGTGCGACGAGTCACACCAGATTACCCCCCCCCCCCCCCCGAGAAACACCTCTGGATCCGCCCTTGTATTCCATTGATTGATTATATTAATAAATACATTTGTTATCGTCAAAAACATTTGTTCTCTAAATTAAATACAAGATTTCAAAGTTATTATTCCACATATTTTAAATATTTCGAAATTCACTGAAAAAGGGATGCCAATACATCTCTGAAATATTAGGAAATATTATATTGCTTTGTAAACTAATAAAAAATTGGTCAAGATTTACCGCTTTTCTTACTCAAATAAATCAACTTCAGCCAGTGGCGTAGCGAGGGGAGGGGTAAGGGGGGCCGGGGGCTAAACACAAAGGGGCGCCAAATGGATCGCAAAACAAAAAGTTGTTGGATAATTTTTATTATAATTGATTTATGGAAAATATATTTTAAATTTAGTGCCAGTTTAATATAATAATTTTGTATATTTTACATATAATATTATATGGTTTTCGAATGGGGGGGGTTTAAAAAAGGTATTGTGACCCGGGCGCGAATTAAGCTCGCTACGGCTCTGCTCAGATGCCAAAAAAAACTTTAAACGAAAATATTGAATATAGGCCTATATTGCAAATGCGTTTGCCGCACTCACTATGAGCAACTCCCGTTGGAATTTTGAAATAAAATTTTGCACCCTAATAGAAGACGTTGCGGAGAGTCCAGGAAAAATACTCCTCTTTAGACATTGTGAAACGTTAATCAATTCCTAATTGGTACTGGGCTTTAAGAAAGTTGTTTTAGTTCCAATCGGTGCTGCTACCTGGTGAGAAAGCTATGAACTTTTAATCTTGATATAAAGATTTTATTTTTTCTTATTAATCTGATATCATAAATTGTCCTGAATTTGCCAAAGTTTTTTTTTTTTTTTCCAAAACTCATAACAATTAACATTAAATTTGATTTGGTGAATTACGGGAAATAAAAATTTTATTTATAAATGTTTAAAATAATCCATTATATTATAATGGCATGTCTTTGTTTATATCTAGCTTGTTTATTAATATAAATATCAGATAAGGATAAAATTTTGTATATTTTTAGTCGCTAAAATATTGGAACAATTTATTAAAGACCTATAAACACCTGCCATCTCGAAACCAACCAGCGAACTTTACTCTTTCAAGTGCGATTTGAAATACCTTTTCGCAGTTTTAATTATTGATATGTGAAGGAGTAATCGCAGCGGTTGAGCGAAATGCCGTTGTTTCAAATTTCTAGTGTTTTATAAAAAAATTTTAATTAAAATGTATAGTTGTTAGATTTATTTAACTCGATTGCCCCCGGGTCTGGCGTAGTAGGTAGCGTGCCTACCTCCTATACCAAACGTCGCGGGTTCGGACCCAGGCAGTCCGATGATTTTATTTAAGCCATTTGGATACCAGATGGCTTAAATAGAAATGCCTGAACCCCAAATTGATTTATTAATTACAACGGTTATCGTCAAAGTCTTATATGGCCTAAGTTGCCGAAAAGACTGTGTGAATGTGTGTGTGAGTGTGAGTGTGAATGAGAAAAAAGTGTGAATGTTTTTTATAAAAAAAAAAACTCGATTTGTGCTGCTACCTAGCGGATGATTCGGAGAACCTTAATGGAGTTACATACATTCTTAATAAGAAAAAAATGAAATATACTAAACTTATAAAAGGTTTATTTATACTACTTATTCGGTAGTTGGTTTATTAAGGTTGCTTCAGCTCTAGTCAACTATCAAACTTATCCTACAAATAGCATATCATCAATCAGTGGCGTATTCAGGGGGGGGGGCCCAGGGGGCCGGGCCCCCCCCCCAAAGCCTTCTCCAAAACAAAAAAATACCTATTGTTTTTACTAATGATATTTTTTTTTTAAATAAATATTTTATTAACTCTCATAAATTCTAAAATCTAACAAAAAACTTATAAATAATTGAAAAAATCTCTAATATTTACGAATTTTGTATTAAAATTATTTTTTATTTCAAGAAAAAAAAATTTTTTTATTTGTTTTTTATTTATAATTATTATATTATCAAAAAAAAATTTCTCCACTTTAGGTTTCTTGGTGAAGGGGGGGGGGGGGGGGTTCATAAAACTTTTGGGCCCCCCCCCAAGCAGAAATCCTGGCTACGCTACTGTCATCAATATAATAATCAGTGGCGTAGCAAGGATTTTGGCGCTATGGAGCGACTCAACTGCTGGCGCCCCCCTCCCCCTCGAACACTAACATCAATCGGTAACCGACTTTCACGCTCCTAGCCCCCCCCACCCCTTCCCGCCCTTACCCCTACTCATCCCTTGCTTATTATTATTATAATTTCAGATTTTTTATTAAACCTAAAATGCAAATCTCAAATTACTAAAATGATTAAAAAAATTTTTCATATAAAAAAATTCCTCAGATTTCTTCATCTTTATCTGAAGGCTCAGCATATATAATCTGTGTATAATACCAAAATTTAACCTCAATATCTACTAAATAATTCAATGCTTTTTCTAATTTATTAGGCCAATATTAAAAGTAAAAAAAAATCATATTTAGTCAACAAAACAATATTTTTATTTTATTTTGTCTACTTTTAAAATTAAATTTGAATAAAATAAAAAAATGCATAGATTTTCTATCAAAAAACAACAGAGTAAAAATTAATTGATTAAAGGATCCAAATAATTTTTTGTTCTACAAAAGGATCAAAATATAGACAAAAAATTAAATAAAAAGTATTATTTATTATAAGTGCCCGGCGCCCCCACCCTGCCCTCCGCCCTGGAGCCGCCGCTCCACTCGCTCCTCTGTCGCTACGCCACTGATAATAATCAAGAACACCCTTTTTTCGAGTTAAAAAAATCAGTTTTTCTCATAAAATTATCTATCTGAGATTGCTGACTTTCTGCCTGCCATCCATCGTCTAAAAATAAAACCCAAGAATAAAACCTGATTTCAAATAATGTTGACGTCACCCATTATTCCATTATTCTCAGAAACGATTAAATCGAGCAAAAAATAATAATAAAAAAAAACAATAAAATTATTTTCTATTTTTATTATATTCATCAAATTAATAAAAAAAAAAATAACTTAAATAAAAAAAAAAAAAAACTAAATTACATCATCAAAGTGTACTTAGGCAAACAATTTTCACAAAATATTAGGATACTGATATACTTTTTAAAAGGGCATCTAAATAATAATTGATTTATATGAATTTTAATCTAATAAAAAGAATATGGGGAATGACTTCACCGAGACTTTCTCGTATATTCTTTTGGAATTACGTCTGGGTGTGTGTGTGTGAACACGATTGCTTAAAAACCAAAGCAGCTAGATGGATGAAATTTGGTATATGCTCCTTACACTAAAATTGTAGATTTCCATCAACTTTTGGAGTAAATAGGTCACTTGGAAGTAGTACTTTACCTAATAAGTTTTTTCAGAAATTTCGAAATTTTCATTTTTTTTATCATATTGTGATAAATTACTCTATTTTAAAAAGTTTTTATTCTTTGACATTTTTTCAAAAAACTGAATAGATTTTTAGTTATCAAAGGTAATTATTAAAATAATTTTTTTAATTGTTTGATATTTTTTTTTATTAATTTGTTAAGTATAAAAAAAAAATAGCTTTTTTAAATTGAATAGCTTCTGAGAAAAGGCAGAAAAAATCGAGAAAATTCGGGTTAAGCAAGGCTAAGAACTGCTGGACCGTGGATAGGTGACGCTGAGTGTTGAGTCTCTCACCTCCTGGAAGCCATTTTATTTAATTCCCCAAAAGTCAAATGATCTTAGAGGCCGAAATATAAATTGAAAATACAATTAACTTTAACACCCGTCTCATGAAGAAAAATAAATAAATCCCACCTCAATAATCAATCAAAAGTTAGAATATATTTATTTCCTTGATTAAAATAATTTTTTCATATTCATTTTTTGAAATTATTTAATTTGTTTTTTTCTTCTAATAAAAAAAACAATTTTATTTTTATTTCTGTCTTTAATAGCTTCTGAGAAAAGATGACGTCACGCGCATTGTTTGGAATCTGGTTTTTGTGCACCAAGGACGGAGATTCAGCATCTTTAAGCGACTCTCTCCATCTCACTCGCTCTCATTACCTTCGCTCTCTATCTACTCCAATGCCATTTAGGGCTCCACAATATTTGAATTTTTGCTTTTTCGAGGAGGGGACGCCTTTTAGGACCCCTCCCCTTTAGGTTGCCCCTGCTGGTGATATTTATACTAATTTTATGAAATTTGTTTGAATAAATTAAAGATGAATTTCATTTTAACAAAAGGGTTTATAGAATTGATACCAGAGGCAGCACTTGCCGGCGGTGCCTTTTGCTTGCAAGGCTGTCTGTCGTTATTCAGTCCCTAAAGAACATTTTTTTTTTTTTTTTTTTTATTTTATTTTTTTATTTGAGGGAAAAGCCTAAATTATGGCATAAAAACCCTCAATAGCCTACAAAAAAAATCATTCCCCGTTTATTTACCCCTGATGCTTCGTGCACAGAGGCACGCACCAATCCCAGTACCGGTATCTAGCGTAATTGCCATCAACCCGGTTCCAATGTTGGGAGTGAGAGGCCCTTCACCTCTCTACTCCCCAAAAATCAGTCCCTAACGGGACTGGTCTCCCCCTCTCCTTCCTTTTCTCCCCTAAAGAAAATAAAAATAAATAAAAATTTAATTATATAACAATTTTTATTATTTTTCCTTAGAGAGTGCGAAAATAATATTATACAAATTCATTTGTTTATATTTACATGTTTTTTAATGACACCTATATGATTTTTTTTTTTATTTTTCTTTCCAAAATTTACGAAAAATGTCGTTTTCTTCGTTGATTATTTCAAAAACTATTCTGTTTTAGCAAAAATATCAAAGAGTAAAAACTTTTAAATTAGTGTAAGGAGCATATACCAAATTTCATCCATCTAGCTGCTTTGGTTTTTAAGCAATCGTGTTCACACACACACACACACACACACACACACACACACACACACACACACACACACACACACAGAGACATAATGCCCAAAATGATATTTTTGGACTCAGGGAGGTCTAAAACGTGGAGAAACATCAAAATCTCGAAGTCGAATTTTTTTACAATTACAATACTTTCTCTATACGAGAAAGTAAAAAAGATTTAAATTCTGTTACCATGGCAACCATTTCTCCTATCTTTCCTATGAAGAACAAAAGCAAAGTGGTCTTCAGAAGATTTCAACGGCAAAATGAGAATATACATTTTAAAGACCATAAAAAAATAGTTTATTTATGAACTTAAAAAAAAGCCCTCGGGGCATGGTGTAGAGGTTAGCGTGCTAACCTCATATACCGAACGTCGCGGGTTCGGACCCCAGGCAGTCCGATGATTTTATATAAGGCATTTGGATACCAAATGGCTTATATAAGAATGCCTGGACCCCAATATGTATAATTATAAATAACGGTTATCGTCTAAAGTCTTAAATGGCCTAAGTTGCCGAAAAGACTGTGTGAATGCGTGTGTGATTGTGAGTGTGAATGAGAAAAAAGTGTGAATGTTTTAAAAAAAAAAAAAAAAAAGAACTTAAAAAAAAAAAAAAATAGTTTCAGCGAATTTTGAGAAAATCGAAAAAAACTAAAAAAGTACTAGTATTTTTTGGCTGACTTTGCTTAAAAGCTTATTTTCACGTGTTCTGTCTGGGGTACCTAACTTAAATATAAAATTTCAACGTCATGGTTAAAAATGTCCATACAGACACTCACATAGACCAATTTGTGGGACCCACTTTTTTGGACTCAGGGGGCCTCAAAACATGTCTGATCTGATATATAACATACATAGAGCACATATATATAGAGCTAATTAATTTTTTTTTTTTAATTTAAAATTTTCTAAAAAAAAAAAAAAACCAAGGCTTCTGTTTCTAATTCCACTTAAGAAGTGAAAGTTAAGCCTTATACCGAACTTTGAGAATTTTGAGTCTAAGCTAACTAACTTCTGAACTGTTATTTAATCATATGATTAGCTTTACTAGAATTGAAAAGGTTTGAAAGTCATAGTTAACTAGCTTATCCGAGGGATACCTAGTTAATTAGAACTGAAGCAACCTGTCCTAAGTGGACTAAGAGTCTACAAAGTATTCTAATTGATTGGTAGGTATGTTCGCGCCGGAGGGTCGAAGAGCTCTTACTCCTTCCTGGTTCCCTTGGAAGGATGTGGAACTCGTAAAGGAGGAGGTTTTGGTCGCACTGTTGAGAACATCATCGTCATCCAGGCTGATGATAATGTCCAGGTATAAAATTCATTTAAATCAAATTTGATAAATCATCTCTTTTACTATTATTACTTTATTAATAAAGTGCCGTAATTTTTCAGTCAACATTCGTTTTAGGCAATTAATAATAAAAAATACATATCTGGCTAAAAAATAGCACTTTCTTATCTTAAAAAAATATATAATGACGGAGTGTCCTTCTGTCTGTCTGTCAGTCTTTATCCAATCCGAGCCCCTCCAGAATTTTATTTAAAGTCATTTTATTTTAGGAAATATGGGATCTAGCTAGAAAGGTTTCATGTGCTACAACAGAACGAAAAGAAAAAACAGTATTTTTCAAGCCGTTTGTAGTGGACATGTTAGAAGTGGTCTCGGTAGAGGTATCAGGCGGCTCCAGTGTGGATTGTTGGATGGATATTCAAAGAGGAACATATCCTAATGTACGATAAGTATAAAAACACAATAAAGAAAATATCATTATTCATTAAAACGAATGATTCTAGACTAGGCCTATAGAGGAAATCATCAAAATTGGTGAAACATTAACTGTCCTTGTTTACATCAAAGACCCTGAGAGAATATATGATTTGAGAGTTGGAGATTGTTGGGCTTATGATGGGGAGGATTATGAAGACAGCTCTACACATCGTATTCAGCTCACAGACGAAAATGGATGTCCAAAGTGAGTTAACTATAAATTAGCTATTCGAAAATTTGAGTTAATAAATATTGATTATATAGGCTTATATTGAGTATATGCATGGACGTAACTAGAGAGTGCCGGAGGGGCCTGCCCCCTCCCGCCCCCAGAAGGCTCGTGCCCCCCCCCCCCCCATAAAGTTCTTTACCCCAAGAAAAATTGAGAAAATATGGGGTTTTGCAGGCCCACCGGAGGATAGCTGGTCCCATGGACCCCCAGCCAAATTCTCTAGTTACGCCCATGAGTATATGATATATTGATAATTTATTATAATTGAACCTTTGAGAGAATTTCTCAATTTGTCCATGTAGCTTACGCCTTGTCGACAGAGAAATTTGTGATCTCGATATAATAGACATTTCTCCATATAACTAAAATTTACATTCTTATTAGATTAATTGATTATACGTTACTTAGAGTTTTTAACTATATAAATAAAGAAAATATATAAGGTAGGCTAACATATAGTATTTTTAAATTCATTTATATAATATAACTATGACTTAATAATAGGACGGAAAGTTTTCCCGAAGATTCAATGGATGTTCAAGGATTTATTTTTTACTGCCTCTGCCCATTTATTTCAATTAAAACACATCACAAATACTACTAGACTTATCCATTTAAAAATAAAATATATTAAGACATAACTTAAAAATACATTTTTATAGGAAATCAAAGTTAATTGGAAATTGGCAAAAAACAACTCAAACTGGAACAACTGGAGCATCGATTATAGCGTATAATAATATAAGTGCGTTTAAGTTCCCAGACAAGATGCAAGTTTATCTGACCTGCAATATAGAGGTATGAGAAAAAATATTAAATACTATAAGCAATAATTATCGAGGATTAAATATTTTCAGTTGTGTAAAGGAAAATGCGATGATCGCTGTGGATTTACTCAAACTACACAAGGAATAATAGAAACAACTACAGAGGGAATTTCTACACAATATCAATGTTATCCAGGTTCAAGAGATCCGAGGTGTTTTCAAACGACCAAAATAGAAATAATAGAAACTACTACGGAGGGCATTTCTACTCAATTTCAATGTTATCCAGGTTCAAGAGATCCGAGATGTTATCAAACGACGACTGAAGGATTAATAATAACCACCACGGAGAAAACTATCACCCCTTTCAAATGTTATCCAGGATCAACAGATCCAAGATGCCCACAAACAAGACCGCCTCCTCCACCCACAACACCTAGATGTTATCCTGGGTCACCTGATCCAAGATGTCCACAAACTCCAACAACTACCAGACCTCCAACAACTTATTTGCCTCCGCAAACAACACAATCTCCACCCAGGTGTTATCCAGGTTCTCCAGACCCAAGATGTCCTCAAACTCAACCACCACCACCTCCACCAACAACACCTGCGCCACCTAGGTGTTACCCAGGTTCACCAGATCCAAGGTGTCCACAAACTAGACCACCTCCACCCCCACCAACTACACCAGCCCCACCAAAATGTTATCCAGGTTCACCAGATCCGAGATGTCCTCATACACGACCACCACCACCACCTCCACCAACAACACCTGCTCCGCCTAGGTGTTACCCAGGGTCACCAGATCCAAGATGTCCACAAACTAGACCACCTCCACCGCCACCAACTACACCAGCCCCACTAAAATGTTATCCTGGTTCACCAGATCCAAGATGTCCACAAACTCGACCACCACCACCACCTCCACCAACAACACCTGCTCCACCTAGGTGTTACCCAGGGTCACCAGATCCAAGATGTCCACAAACTCCAACAACTACCAGGCCTCCATCAACATATTTGCCACCACAAACAACGCCATCACCTCCAAGATGTTATCCAGGATCAACAGATCCAAGATGTCCTCAAACAAGACCTCCGCCTCCTCCAACAACACCCGCTCCACCTAGATGTTATCCAGGTTCAACAGATCCTAGATGTCCTCAAACTAGACCCCCGCCTCCTCCAACAACACCCGCTCCACCTAGATGTTATCCAGGATCAACAGATCCAAGATGTCCTCAAACAAGACCCCCACCTCCTCCAACTACGCCCGCTCCACCTAGATGTTATCCAGGATCAACAGATCCAAGATGTCCTCAAACAAGACCCCCACCTCCTCCAACAACACCCGCTCCACCTAGATGTTATCCAGGTTCAACAGATCCAAGATGTCCTCAAACAAGACCTCCGCCTCCTCCAACTACGCCCGCTCCACCTAGATGTTATCCAGGATCAACAGATCCAAGATGTCCTCAAACAAGACCCCCACCTCCTCCAACAACACCCGCTCCACCTAGATGTTATCCAGGTTCAACAGATCCAAGATGTCCTCAAACAAGACCCCCACCACCTCCAACTACGCCCGCTCCACCTAGATGTTATCCAGGTTCAACAGATCCAAGATGTCCTCAAACTAGACCCCCGCCTCCTCCAACAACACCCGCTCCACCTAGATGTTATCCAGGTTCAACAGATCCAAGATGTCCTCAAACAAGACCCCCACCTCCTCCAACTACGCCCGCTCCACCTAGATGTTATCCAGGTTCAACAGATCCAAGATGTCCTCAAACTAGACCCCCGCCTCCTCCAACAACACCCGCTCCACCAAGATGTTATCCAGGGTCAACAGATCCGAGATGTCCTCAAACTAGACCCCCGCCTCCACCAACAACACCCGCTCCACCTAGATGTTATCCAGGATCAACAGATCCAAGATGTCCACAAACAAGACCACCTCCACCCCCACCAACTACACCAGCCCCACCAAAATGTTATCCGGGTTCACCAGATCCAAGATGTCCACAAACTCGACCACCACCACCACCTCCACCAACAACACCTGCTCCACCTAGGTGTTACCCAGGGTCACCAGATCCAAGATGTCCACAAACTCCAACTCCTACCAGGCCTCCATCAACATATTTGCCACCACAAACAACGCCATCACCTCCAAGATGTTATCCAGGATCAACAGATCCAAGATGTCCTCAAACTAGACCTCCGCCTCCTCCAACAACACCCTCTCCACCTAAATGTTATCCAGGATCAACAGATCCAAGATGTCCTCAAACCAGACCCCCTCCTCCTCCAACAACACCTGCTCCACCAAGATGTTATCCAGGTTCATCAGATCTAAGATGTCCTCAAACAAGACCCCCTTCTCCTCCTCCAACTACGCCCTCTCCACCAAGATGTTATCCAGGTTCAACAGATCCACGATGTCCTCAAACCAGACCCCCTCCTCCTCCAACAACACCTGCTCCACCAAAATGTTATCCAGGTTCAACAGATCCAAGATGTCCTCAAACAAGACCCCCTCCTCCTCCAACAACACCTGCTCCACCAAGATGTTATCCAGGTTCAACAGATCCAAGATGTCCTCAAACAAGACCCCCTCCTCCTCCAACAACACCTGCTCCACCTAGATGTTATCCAGGATCAACAGATCCAAGATGTCCTCAAACCAGACCCCCTCCACCTCCAACAACACCCGCTCCACCTAGATGTTATCCAGGTTCAATAGATCCAAGATGTCCTCAAACAAGACCCCCACCTCCTCCAACTACGCCCCCTCCACCTAGATGTTATCCAGGTTCAACAGATCCAAGATGTCCTAAAACAAGACCCCCACCTCCTCCAACAACACCCGCTCCACCAAGATGTTATCCAGGGTCAACAGATCCTAGATGTCCTCAAACTAGACCCCCGCCTCCTCCAACAACACCCGCTCCACCAAGATGTTATCCAGGTTCAACAGATCCAAGATGTCCTCAAACAAGACCCCCGCCTCCTCCAACAACACCCGCTCCACCAAGATGTTATCCAGGGTCAACAGATCCTAGATGTCCTCAAACTAGACCCCCGCCTCCTCCAACAACACCCGCTCCACCTAGATGTTATCCAGGATCAACAGATCCAAGATGTCCTCAAACAAGACCACCAACAACCCCTGCTCCACCAAGATGCTATCCAGGTTCATCAGACCCAAGATGTCCTCAAACTCAACCTCCCCCACCAGCAACAACGAAATTACCTCCAACATATTTACCTCCAGCAACAACATCTTCACCACCTCGATGTTATCCTGGGTCTACAGATCCTAGATGTCCACAAACAAGGCCACCAACTACTCCAGCACCACCTCGTTGTTATCCAGGCTCAACCGATCCTAGGTGTCCTCAAACTAGACCTCCCACTCCTCCAACTACGCCACCTCCGATATGTTATCCCGGATCTACAGATTCTAGATGTCCACAAACACGACCACCTCCACCACCTACTACCCCAGAGCCCCCACGATGTTATCCCGGTTCTACAGATCCTAGATGTCCACAAACACGACCACCTCCACCACCTACTACCCCAGAGCCCCCACGATGTTATCCCGGATCAACAGATCCTAGATGTCCACAGACACGACCACCTCCACCACCTACTACCTCAGCGCCTCCGCGATGTTATCCAGGTTCTACAGATCCTAGATGTCCACAAACACGACCTCCTCCACCACCTACTACCCCATCACCACCTAGATGTTATCTTGGATCAACGGATCCTAGATGCCCGCAAACACCACCACCTCCACCACCTACTACCCAAGCGCCTCTTCGATGTTATCCAGGTTCTACAGATCCTAGATGTCCACAAACACGACCACCTCCACCACCTACTACCCCAGCGCCTCCTCGATGTTATCCAGGTTCTCCAGATCCTAGATGTCCACAAACACGACCACCTCCACCACCTACTACCCCAGAGCCCCCACGATGTTATCCTGGATCAACGGATCCTAGATGTCCACAAACACGACCTCCTCCACCACCAACTACACCAGCGCCCCTACGATGTTATCCTGGATCAACGGATCCCAGATGTCCGCAAACACGACCACCTCCACCATCTACTACCCCAGCGCCCCCACGATGTTATCCTGGATCAACGGATCCTAGATGTCCACAAACACGACCTCCTCCACCACCAACTACACCAGCGCCCCCACGATGTTATCCTGGATCAACGGATCCTAGATGTCCGCAAACACGACCACCTCCACCACTTACTACCTCAGCGCCCCCTCGATGTTATCCAGGTTCTACAGACACACGATGTCCTTCTACTACCAGACCACCTGCAACTTATTTACCGCCACCAACGACGACATCACCTCCAAGATGTTACCCAGGTTCCACAGATCCTCTTTGCCCTCAAACAAGACCTCCACCACCAACAACTATTCCCACACCTCCGAGATGTTATCCAGGATCGACAGATCCTAGATGTCCGCAAACCAGACCTCCTCCGCCACCAACGACAACAGAATCTCCTCTATGTTATCCAGGTTCTACAGACCCGCGATGTCCTCAAACTAGACCTCCTCCACCTCCTCCAACTACTATACCGCCTCCAAGATGTTTTCCAGGATCCACAGATCCCCGTTGTCCTCAAACAAGACCTCCACCATCGACAACTACTCCCACACCCCCGAGATGTTATCCTGGATCGACAGATCCTAGATGTCCGCAAACAAGACCACCTCCACCTCCCCCAACTACTACACCACCTCCAAGATGTTACCCTGGGTCAACTGACCCTCGATGTCCTCAAACAAGACCTCCAACCCCGACAACTACTCATACACCTCCGAGATGTTATCCTGGATCGACAGATCCTAGATGTCCACAAACCAGACCTCCACCACTAACGACTACACTACCTCCTCGCTGTTATCCAGGATCCTCAGATCCCCGTTGTCCTCAAACAAGACCTCCACCATCGACAACTACTCCCACCCCTCCGAGATGTTATCCTGGATCGACAGATCCTAGATGTCCGCAAACAAGACCACCTCCACCTCTCCCAACTACTACACCACCTCCAAGATGTTACCCTGGGTCAACTGACCCTCGATGTCCTCAAACAAGACCACCTCCTCCGCCTCCAACAACTACATCACCTCCAAGATGTTACCCTGGATCAACTGATCCAAGATGTCCTCAGACTCGTCCACCAGTTCCTTGTTTTCCGGGATCCACAGACCCACAATGTCCTCAAACAAGACCTCCAACTTCAACCACACCTGCTCCTCCAAAATGTTATCCCGGAAGTACTGATCCTCGTTGTCCACAAACCACCTTTAGACCACCTTCGACATATTTACCTCCTCCAACGACATCTTCCCCTCCAAGATGCTATCCTGGATCCACAGATCCAAGATGCCCTCAAACAAGACCTCCTCCTCCTCCAACAACAATACCCCCTCCCAGATGCTACCCTGGATCAACTGACCCAAGATGTCCACAAACAAGACCACCCCCTCCTCCTCCAACAACAATACCCCCTCCAAGATGCTACCCTGGTTCAACTGACCCAAGATGTCCACAAACAAGACCCCCTCCTACTACAATACCTCCTCCAAGATGCTATCCTGGTTCAACTGACCCAAGATGTCCACAAACAAGACCCCCTCCTACTACAATACCTCCTCCAAGATGCTATCCTGGTTCAACTGACCCAAGATGTCCACAAACAAGACCCCCACCTCCTCCTCCAACCACAATACCTCCGCCAAGATGTTACCCTGGTTCAACTGACCCAAGATGTCCACAAACAAGACCTCCCCCTCCTCCTCCAACAACAATACCCCCTCCCAGATGCTACCCTGGATCAACTGACCCAAGATGTCCACAAACAAGACCACCCCCTCCTCCTCCAACAACAATACCCCCTCCAAGATGCTATCCTGGATCCACAGATTCTAGATGTCCACAAACCAGACCTCCTCCGCCACCAACAACAACATCCCCTCCTAGGTGCTATCCTGGTTCAACAGATCCCAGATGTCCACAAACAAAACCCCCACCTCCGCCTCCAACTACAATACCTCCTCCAAGATGTTACCCTGGTTCAACTGACCCTAGATGTCCACAAACAAGACCTCCCCCTCCTCCTCCAACAACAATACCTCCGCCAAAATGCTACCCTGGTTCATCTGACCCGCGATGTCCTCAAACTAGACCACCTCCACCTCCTCCAACTACTATACCTCCTCCAAGATGTTATCCAGGATCTACAGATCCCCGTTGTCCTCAAACAAGACCGCCTCCGCCTCCACCAACAACATCATCTCCTTGCTATCCTGGTTCAACAGATCCCAGATGTCCACAAACCAGACCTCCCCCTCCTCCACCAACAACAACATCACCTCCCAAATGCTTTCCAGGCTCTACAGATCCCAGGTGCCCTACTCCGCCTACCACGAAAGTTCCTCCAAACTGCTTTCCCGGATCTACCGATCCTCGGTGTCCACATATACATACTACAACTCCATTTTATTGCCCATGTCTAACCACGATATCTTCCACCACTACACCTAAACCTATTCTTCCCCCCATATGTTCACCTGGAAACCATGATCCCCGATGTCCTCAAACATCAAACCCTCCTTCTTGCTATCCTGGCTCAACCGATCCTCGTTGCCCACAAACAAGACCTCCCACTCCTTCTACAAGTGCCCCTCCTATATGTTTCCCTGGCTCGACAGATCCTAGATGTCCTCAAACCATACCTCCAACGACTCCAACCACAAATGTACCAAGCTGTTATCCTGGATCTACTGATCCACGTTGCAATGTTATTACCACTCCTAAGCCCCCAGTATGTTATCCTGGTTCACCAGATCCTCGTTGTCCAACACCAAAACCAACTACTCTTGGTCCTCAATATCTTCCTCCCTTATGTTCTCCAGGATCAAATGATCCACGTTGCAACGAAATTAGCGCAAGTTCACAAACGGTCACTTCTCAAGTACAACTGAATAAATGTTTCCCTGGATCTTTGGATCCCGACTGTATTTCTCCTCAACCTCAGTCAACAGATGAAAGTGGCTCCTTAATTCTGGCTGAAGGCCGTAATCCTAATCTTGATCAATCTTCATCTAAAGACGATTTTCATGGTAAAGATCAAGATCCTCGCTACCATGCCTTTCATTCTTGTAAGAATTTTTTTATATCTTATTAAATTTATTTTTAATTTCTTACTAAATATACAAAACTTGTTTTCAGGGCAATGGGAACCAACAAAGAAGCCAAGACGACACAATTATGGTAAACGTGATGTTTCCTCAGTCCTCAAAAACGATGAACAAATTGTCGGGTCGATACGTTTAGGCCTCAGAGGACTTCAGGTAACATCAGATGAAAAGACTGATGGACTTCTAGTTCGATTAAATCGGGAAACAGACAAAGTACTCAGATAGTTCCACACCCTCCATCAAGTCATTTTTATTTTTTTGTAAATATGTATGCCATAATTATTTTATATGTATTTTTCGATTTTTGTAAAATAATAATAAGTTAATGAATACGATATAATGTAAATTATTTTTTTATAATAAATATTTTATTATATTGATTGAATTTCATTTCAGAATACTGATTAAATTTCAAGTATTCACTAAATTATTACTGTTAATTTAAAATAAATAGATTTATATTTGATAAAATTATATTGAATACATTATAATTGAATATACCCAGGGCGCCGGAACGAATTTGAATCGGGGGGGGGGGGCAAAAAAATTTTTTTTTAGAAATTTAAAATAATTTAATATGTTCAAATAGTATAAAACAAAAACAAATCTACTATAAAGCTTTAAAAATTTTAAATAAAATCACAATTTTAATAAAATTAAAATTTTAAAAAATTTGGTAGTGATTTTATCAAAAATTTGGAAAAAAATGAATTTCTTACTCTTTTAATTTTTTTTAATTTAGAAGATTTTATTTTTCAAAAGTATATCATTTTTAAAAATAAATGAAATAAAGAAATTTTGCCCCCCCCCCCCTGTAGGATGCCAGGGGGGGGCAATGTACCCTTGCCCCCCCCCCCCCCAGTTCCGGCGCCTATGCCAGTAGGTCTACGTAAATAGTAATAATCAATTTTAAATGCAGTGCTGTTATGGTGGAAGCTATTAATTAGGCATTTTAGTATCATATCTACTAAAGATGTTCAAGAAGTTGGTCTAGGCCATGAGTCTAGGCCTGGTCTTGTCAGACTAGACATAAACGAATGAAAAAGAGAGAATAACAAATATTTCCCGCCTTCCAAGCACTTTCTTTCAATCAAAAATTTTGCTAATTGCCATCTCGATTCCACCGGAGGGTGGGGTTGCGAGGAGAGAAACACTTCCTAAAACTCCTTGTATTCAATCGAAATAAAATTTGAAAGGCTCAGTGTCATTCCACTTTTCTTTAAATACCATTTAATTTGCTTTACCTAAATTAAAACTCTTATTAAATTCCCAATAAAAAAAAACAAACAAAAATACTAAAGAAAAATAATATTTTACTTTTTTTTTTAGTATAATTATAAAATATCCTTTCTTCTGTCTTTTTTCCTCGGTAATGACCTGGCTTCAATAGAGAGGGAAAAAAATACAATTATATATATAAAGATATATATATAGATGTTAAGATAAAAACAGGATCACGTGACGGGCTAGAAAAAAGCCCACTGCGCGCATTGGTCGGTCTTATAAAAACAATTTTTTGTCTCTCTCACTCACACTCTCTCTCTCCTCACTCTCTCTCTTTTTCTCTCTCCGTGCTGCTTTTTTTTATCATGTGGTGCATTTTTCCATGTCGCGCCGCAGCAGCCGTTTGCTGTCTGCCTCCGAACAAACAAGCAGACAACGAAAAAACGCCTCGGAACAGAGTATAAAAAAAAAAAAAAAAAAAAAAAAAAAAAAACACCATAATGGATGGATCGCCAGCCAGCCAAATTATTATTTTATATTTATGGATTGGAATTACAAACATATAAAAAAATTTTATATATTACCATCAACAAAAGTATCGGGCCCGAGGAAATTTATTTTTATAAATAATTGAGTTGAAATAAAAAAAAGTGCAAAAAGTTATTTTTATTTACTAAGTATATACTGGTAGATAGAAGTTGTATTATATGAGATGGGGAAGAGGCTAGTTCAGACATTTTTTGTTTGAAATTATTTTTTTAAATTTTTATTAATTATTTATTATTATACTTTTCCGGCTAACAAGTCATTAGGATCCAAGGGCGGATACAAGGGGGGAGGGTAAAGAGGGTAATTACCCCCCCCCCCCCCCTTCGAGATATAAAAAAAATATTTTTTGGGAAAAAAATTTTATTTTTAATATAAAAGTTTTAAAATTAATACTTAAAAATTTAATTTGTATATACTGTATATTCTGGGAAACAGGTAAAGAATGCACCTTTAAATTATTGAAAATAGGAAATAATTGTGTGCTGTGCGACCAGTCACACCACAACTTGGAGGAAGGGTAAAAAACAATTATGAATTAAAAAAAAAGTTCAGGAGGTGGATTTGAACTCGCGAAGTTTAGTTACGTGGGAATGGAAAAAATATTGCTTGCTTGAGGACGAATTAACCGCCTGAGCCAAACTTTATATAAATATTTAATGGAAAATAAGCCATATAAGAAACATGAAATAAAAGAAGTATTAAAAAAATTTTAATATTCCACATATCATATATCATTTTTCATTACTTTTTATATGGATTAATAATACATAATCAAAATTCCAAAGGCATGCATAGTTTTCATAGTTTTCAAATAATTCCATGGGCAAACGTCAGATTGTTTATGCCTTGATGTAATTAAACCAAAAACTCTATCTAACATATGATACATGTCATTAATTCTTGAATTTCCCCTGATTCCAAAGAACTAAAGCCCTTTTAATTATATGATCTAATTTAGGAGTTATTGGTGATCAAAGATAAGCTTATTTTGGACCTTAATGACATCAACACTCAATTCTATATTATCGAAAAAGTTATTTAGCATTGTCTGATTTAAACCAAATTTTTACCAGAGATTTATAATTAAAAAATGAGTTTTTTTCTAAAGTTTCATTGAGATTGGTAAAGAAATAAATAAAATATTTGACTATTTTGTAAATTGAGTTTTAGAATTCGGGATCCCGGTTGGGTAAAGAGAGGGTTAATTCGTCCTCAAACTTACTATATTTTTTTCTATTCCTACGTAACCAACCATCGCGAGTTCAAATCCACCTCCTGCACTTTTTTTTAAAATCATATTATCAATTTCCTTTTATTTTTAATGCTAACTTATAATTTCATTTATATGTCATTATAACGAGAGAAAAGATTTGTATAATATAAATTTTGGTAACCCTATGTTTAGGGAATTTTGACAAATTTTTAAATAACTTTTTTTAAATTGATTTTCGCATGAAGGCCACAATTTTAACATTAATCTGTGGCTTGAAACATGCTGTCAGAGTCAGAGAGATGATTTCAGCCAGCCAGAACTTGGCCAAAAAAGAGTGGCGCAAGTTAGACACTGCCACAGGCGCTTCATACCCTTGTTACAGCACTGTACATCAATAATATTTTGTGTTAATTGTTTGAAGTATACTTTGATGATGTAATTCAGTTTTTTTTTGTCAACATTTTAAATGTGAGTTTGGAATTAAGGTACTATGGAAAACTAAATATATCTCGACACAAAAAAATCTGGTGTGAACAGCACGGTGCACAACTTTCTCTTTTTGAAGTCTAAGAGAAAGTTGTGCTGTGCGCCAGCACACCAGATTTTTTATCATCCTTTATGAATAAATAAATAGATTAAAAGATTCTAAGACTAAGAGATTTTCCTAAAGGCACATCTGCCTTTATTGTAGGTTTTTTTTTCTATTTACTAAATATCAATACAAAATTCTAGTAGAAGAAAAAAAAAAATTTTATTCTTTTTCAAGGATTAAATCTTGGAGGGCGAAAGGGTCAACCCTTTCATCATTATAATAATAAGGGCGAGAAGGGGAAATGGGAGAGCTCCTGACCCTTCGAAGTCTAACGGATTAGTCAGTCAGGTAGGCATCTTGGTTTGGATAGGTGACCAAAAAAAAAAAAAATTAAGGCTTTTTTCGTCTATGCAAATTATGATGTGACTATCATATAAAACATTTGGATAAAACATAAGTTGATGTAAAGAAAGTGCGAATCGGTAAATATTTCTAAATTAAACTTCTACCATAAAAATAAAGGAATTTATAAAAAATTCTCTAATAAAATTTATATGAAAAAAAATCTGGTGTAACCAGTCGCACAGCACATAACTTTCTATTAACTTCGGTAACCGGAAGTTGAATCCTGTGCTTGTCCCACCATATTTTGTGCCTAGATATGAACCGTTTATTTTGTAAGTGGTGTAAGTCCATGGGCGTAGGCAGGGGGAGGCAGAGGGGGGCTTTGCTCTCCCTGGCTTGTCCTAAAAAAAAAAAAATATATATATATATATATATATATTTTTCCCACTGGGAATTTTTTTTTTAACGCCCAAATCCACTACATTAATTTAATTTTTTTTTTATTTAAATAAATAATTAATAATCTATGTATATATTAATTGCAAACCCTCCCCCCTCTCGCTCTAACGAGGGGTTGGCCCCCCTAACAAGATGTCTGGCTACGCCCATGTGTAAGTCCATTTTATTGTTTCGAGCATGTGAGTCTCAATCCATCTTTTCAGACTCAGGTTTCGGCTCTTTTTGGCCGAAACCGAAATTATGGCCGAAACCAGGATTTTTGGCCGAAACCGAAACCGAGTATTCGGTCGGTTCCTAATTTAAGTAAGGCACACCCAGCCAAGAGAAAGCATTATTTATTGTTACTTAACAAGTGCAATCATTCTGTCTGGTTCTAATGAATCACTTTATATTACAATTGGAATGATTGTAATGAATCACTTTATTTAGACGATAGATTTGCGATGGAGATATTAGAATGTTTTTAGAAAGGCTTTAATAGTTATTTCCAAAAATAGCAGAATAACTCGCGGGCGACAATGTCTAGAGGGGAGGTGCATGCGCCACTTCCCCTCGTCAAATTTATAAGTATGGGAAAATATTTATATTTTGTTACCATGGCAACCATTTCTCATATCTTTCCTATGAAGCACAAGAGTAAAGTGTGCTTCAAACAATTTTGAGGGCAAAACGAGAATATACATTTGAAAGAGCATCTAAAAAATAATTGATTTTTGAATTTTAATCAAAATCGTTAAAGCGAATTTTGAGAAAATCGAAAAAAACTGAAAAAGTACATCAGTAAAGTACTAGTACTCTTTGGCCGATTTTGATTAAAAGCTTATTTTTCCGGTCCCGGGAGATGTTTAACTTAAATATAAAATTTCAACCTCGTAGCTCAATTCCTTCATGCTTAAAATTGAACATACACACACACACACCCACCCACACACACACAGACAGACCATGTCGCGAAAACCACTTTTTTTGGATTCAGGGGACCTCAAAACGTGAAGATCCATCAAAATCTCGACATCGAATTTTTGACATGAATCCAATACTTTCTCTATATATATATATTACATATATACATAGGTAAGAGAAAGTAAAAATAATTATTTATTAATAAAAATTGGGAGTGCGGAGATTGCTAATAAAGAGAATTAAAAAAACTGAAAATTTTATATACAGATAAAAGGGAAAATTTCAGAGAATATAGAACGATGATCCTTTTTATTATTATTTGATTGGTTGAACGGATGGTTAGATTAAAGAAAAAATATATTCTTAATTATTCAATTTTAGTTTCATGTGAATATTCTCTAGGAAATTCTAAACTCATTACAAAAAATCCGATGCGAATTGGATGCGCCGTTTCCGAGTTATAGACATTTGAAGTTTCAGAGTTTTTATTCATTTCGTTTTTTATTTCGTGGTCTTAGATTGACCAAAAGAGGGGAGGGTCGCGGCTGGCAGCAACCCCCACCACTCCGCTCTGGCTGTTGTTGAAAAGGCGCCAGGCGCCCTCCCCCCCTCTTTTCTAAGAAAAATTATTTCTCTTTTTAAAAATAATAATTTAACAGCTTTTAAGTTAAATTTTTTTTTTATTTTGGAAATTTGGAAGAATTATAAAAATTGAACGAGAAAAAAAAATTAATTAAGCAGTCAGAGAATATTGCCAAATAAATGATAGTTATATATTTAGTTAGATGTTCAATTCTTCATCATCATATGGTCGTTATAATTATTTGAACACAAGCGATATTTCGATCTTGTATTACTGTAGCGTAGTTAAATATCAAAGTGTAAAATTTAATTTAGATGAAATGATTTGAGTACTTCAAACAATTTTCACAAAATATTACTGATGTACTTTTTAAAAGGGCATCTAAATAATTGATTTATATGAATTTTAATCTAAAAAGTAAAAGATTTAAATTCTGTTACCATGGCAACCATTTCACCTATCTTTCCTATGAAGAACAAGAGTAAAGTCTTCAGAAGATTTCAACGGCAAAATGAGAATATACATTTTAAAGAGCATCTAAAAAACAATTGATTTATTAATTTAAAAAAAAATCGTTAGAGCGAATTTTGAGAAAATCGAAGAAAAACTACATCAGTAAAGTACTAGTACTTTTTTAGCTGATTTTGAATAAAAGCTTATTTCCACGCCTCAGGGGGATGTCTAACTTAAATATAAAATTTCATCCTCCTAGCTCAATTCCTTCATGCTTAAAATTGAACACACATAGGCAAGAGAATGTAAAAAAAAAAAAAAATAATAGGGGGGGGGGGGCGTGAGATATTTATTTGGTTCCCGCGACTCAAAAAGTTTAACAAGCACTGAACTAAAGGGATGGATTTTATTATTTAATTGTATATTCTTAGAGCCTCGGAATCACTTCGAAGCTCCCCACGCTTTTATTTTAAGTCATAAATATTCAACAATTTTAACAAGAACAATTAAATTTTTTATCTCTTTTAATAAAAGTAAAAAAAGTTTTTATTAGATTTTTTTATTAATTTATTTGTATAAAAATTCGTCTGTTTTTCTATCATTCTCTATTGCTTTTAATATAAAAACAATTGACAGAATATTTTAATGAATATTTGAAAATATTTTTACTTCTAAACTCAACGATAGAATTTAGGCAATTGTGAATATTAATTTTTTTTTTTTCCATTTAGAGAAAGAATGATGCAAAAAATTTAATTATTTAGACAATTTACATAATATTTATTATTTTTAGGAATCTATTTTGAGAAAATTACTATTTCAAATTAATTATTATTCAAAAAAGGGATATTGAGGTGTCTAGTTCCCCCTGCTCTACCATGATAGGAGATCTCTCTAAAGGCTATTTCTATTTTATTTTTATTTTTAAAATACTCGAAATACAGTTGTTCTTCATTGAAAATATTATTTTTTACCTCTTCAAAAGAAAGAAAACAATAAATTATATTCAAATAAAGAAAAAAGGCAAACACTCATTTCATTCCAAAATAAATCAATTTTTAGTACAATCATCATTTCCTAAGAAAAAGATTCTTATTGATTAATTACTAAATGAACAACTGACGAAAAGTAAGTGTGAATAATTAATTTTAAAATAAATTTTTAGATTTTCCAGACCCTTAAGATGAACCAAACTTCCCGAAACATTGGCAAATATAAGTTGTAGGCCTATGTACTTTTATTCTTTTGACTGTCTATTTATTTTCATCCATAATTTTAGACAAATCTTTAATTTTTAAAAAGTTTCCACTATCAGGATGTTTCTATTAGGGCTGCGCAAAATAATCGATTAATCAATTATTCATCGATTATTTTCCTAAAAAATAATATATTATTTAAATCAAAAAAAAATTAATTAATCGATTATTTCAAATTTTTTCACAATAGATTATTTTCCGGATACGTTTGAAAAGATGGGATGAGACTCGCATGCTTAAAAAAAAAAAAAAAAAAAAAATCAAATGATTTTCAGGAGAAAAATGAAAATTTTCCGCAAGAGAAAAAATGGAAATTTTACCAGAGAAAAGATAAAGTATAATCGATTAGTTTTTTCATATTCAATTATTTTTATACCCCTAGTTTCTATTAGTAAGAAGACTAGGATAAGAGATAAAATATAGTACCCACTGATAATGATCTTAGCTCTCCTTCTCGGATAGAGATTAATATATATAGGTTCAATTTTGGCTAAGGTCTTGTGTGTTTTCATATATCCCTTGTAGTTTGTTTTAATAAGAAATTATATTTAGACAATGTTAGCCTAAAGCGCCCGGCGCGCACCCAGGGGGGGGGAGGGGGCCGCGGAGGGGGGGGGCAGGGAGGGGGGGAAAAAGAAAGAAAAAAAAAAAAAATTTTGCACCCGAAACCAAACAAAAAAAAAACGGGGGCGGCAGGGGGAGAACAAAAGAAAGGGCTGCGGAAAGGAAGAAAAAAATATAGAGTGTAAAAAAAGAAGTAAATATTTTTTGGAAAGAAAAAAATTTGATTTCAAGAAAAAAAAAGCGGGGCCGCCGGCAGGAACAGAGGAAAAAAATTTTAAAAAAAAAAAAAAAAAAAAACACAAAAAAGATTTGAGTTGGGAAAGATTAAAGAGGAGGGGGGGGGAGATAAAATTTTTTTAAAGTTTTTTTTGGGGGGGGGGAAAAAAATATATTTTTCCCAGGGGGGCAGAATAGCTTGCACCGGCCCTGGCCTAAAGGAACCAAGCGTCATTATGATCGAAATTGAGATAAGACCATCATCTTGTATCTCTTTATTTAAATCACACCTTTATTACTCTGTGCACTTTTTTTGTATAAAACAAGAAAAAAGTCATTGTCATTGGTTTTGTTTACAATTGTGCTATTGAAATGCCCTCTTTCTCAGATTTAAGTTAGTGGCGCTTGGTTCCTTCATGCATAACATCGTCCATTTATCTAATATCGATACAAGAATCAGTCGATATTCTTCTAAAGATGACAAGGTCGAGAAGAAGAACATGCCGGCCCGTCGCATGGTCTGTTGCATTTTGAAAAAGCCCCATTTAGGGCACGTAAAGGCTTGATCAATTCACCTTAGCTATTTGATTTGATTTGTATCTATATACTAGGTATAGGCCTACAGTCAAATTTAATAAATAATTTCTAAATGAACAGAATAAGCAGCTGTGTCCCGGAAAATACCTAGAATGCGTAACGTTCGCAAGGGAAAATTTTTTATAGAAAATTAATAATTATTTTTATTGGATACAGAATCATTTGAAAAATAAAAGAATAAAACTATGAGAAAATCCTTGGGAGGATTTTTTTTATTTTTTATTTATTTTTTTTTTCAAAAAAAAAAAGCCTCATCTTGATATTCAAATGAATGTTAATTCATCCCCGAAGGGGTCTTCTGAGAAAATTATAAAAAATAAAACCTTTAAAACATTAAGATGAATACCTTTGTGTTTTTTTTTTTCGGTGACCCTTCGAGCGAAGGGACACCAGGAAGCAAGGACAGGACGTGACCCGGGCACCAGAGAAGCCCAACCCTTTTAATTTATGCACGAGAAGAGAATTTTTTTTTTTTAGAAAAAAAATGCATTATTTTTCTGGATCACATTCCCACACACAAAAGAGTGGTGGGAAATTAAAAAAAAAAATGCTCATCTAGAAGGATCAGACAACAGTTAGTATTTTTTTTTAAAGGGTAGAGAAATTAATTTCTCTTCGCTTTATAACTTGCTTACCTAATCTTGTTTAAAGGATTTTTAATTTAAAAAAAAAAAAAATATTTGATTGAATTTCCTGAGAGAACCGAAATTTTTTAAAAAACTTAAATTTATTTACAGTAATACTTCATATAGTCCGGCTAATTAACCGATAAAAAACACTCACAGTCTCGTTAAATAGATTAAAATATTTATGAATAAATCTTACATCTGATCAATGAATAGAGGGCTTCACTGTTTGAATTGTTTTTTTTTTTTTTTTTTTTTTTATGTCTAAATTATTTTCAAAATAAAAAAGCTCTTTTTAAATAAAATATTTTATATAAAACTAGACGCAAAGCCCCGCCTTCGGCGGGGCTTCCGTCTAGCGGGGGCTACGCCCCCTGGACCCCTTTGCTCGCCTACTTATATACATACCGGTACATACATTTTCCTTTTTCATTTTTATGTATAGAGATTATTTTAACGGTTAATTATTCATGAACTTAAGATTTTTTTGTGAATAATATCCTTTCCGGGACTCTCCCGGTACACAGACAAAAAATTTACGCCGATATTTTAGAATTCAAAATGTAAATAAATAAAAAAAATCGTAAACATGGGTAAATATTTATATTTTGTTACCATGGCAACTATTTCTCCTAATTTTTATTTTTTTCTTATTTTAACGGTTAATTACTCATTAACTTATTGTTATTTGTGAAACAAAACCTGTCCGGGACTCTCACAAATATACACAAAAAATTTCATCATAATTGGTTCAGTCGTTTAGGAGGAGTTCAGTCACATACACACGTACAGAAGAATTATATATATAAAGAAGATAACCTTGAAATCATACATTGTATAATATAACATAAATCTTCTTTTATTTAATAAATAACAAAAATTATTTAAAAATATATAGGCTATTTTCAATTTATAATAAAAAACATTAAAATTTTTCATGATCTCAGATGACGGAAAAAAAAATTTTATTTTTTTCATTTTTTAAAGTGAAACTTTTATTTTTATAGGTCCGTGCCCGCCTGATTTCATTTGTATGCCCGTCCGCCCGTACCCGTTTATTTAAACTTGCTACCCGCCCGTATTTTTTTCATGGCCTTCAAAACCCGCCCGGCCCGGCCCGCGGGCCGGGCGGGCTACGGGCCTACGGGCCTACCCGTACCCGTGCAGGGCTCTAATAAGGGGTAATTCTCTCGAAAAAGAATCCAAAGAAAGGAAAAATTTTTCCATTTCACTATCTCTTTTTTTACGCTATGAGAAATTAGATTTCAAATAAATTTTTTTTCAACTAAAAATAAATTCAAGAAAAAATTTTAAATTTTTTGTTAAAGAGTTTCTTTCGGTTAAGTTGATGTAGTTTTTTTTTTTTTTTTTTTTGTTTGAGATAGAAAGAGGGTTTTAGAGGGCGCAAAAACCTTTTGACTAATTATAGTTTCTTATCCAAGTTGGTTTTCAGGCGACCAAAAGGGCTGGAGGGGAAAGAGAAAAGGAGAGAGAGAGAGAGGGACTGACACGTCATCCCTTTTATTAATATACCGTACATGTATGAAGATTCAAATTTAAAATAATAAAGAAGTAATTTTTTGTCACTTTTCTAAATGATAATGAAATACTTATTTCTATACGTTAAAAATACAATAATATACTTGATTGGTATTTCTTTTACTGTAGATGGGGGGGGGGGGTCTTCATTTAGATTAAACATCAGTCTAAAGCAGTTTCCCAAGTTCACGGCACCGTTGGGAATTACCATTGAACACTAGTGCCACCCTTCCTTGAATTGAAACAAAATTAAGTTTAATAAGTAAATTTAATGAAATATATAATAAGTAACAATCAGTGGCGGATTAATGCAATTTTGTCGGAGGGGGGCGGTTTTTTTTTTTTTTTTATTTAAGGACTTTGTCGGCATCTATGGCCATTTAGACCCCTTTCCTATTTATTTAAATTGATTGGTAACAAATTCAATTGAAATTAAAGAGCGGAAATCATAATTTCTTTAGATTACTAGTTTTTATAACTGTTTGGATTTCTTCTCGGGGGAGGGGGGGGGCGATCCCTCCCTTTAATCCGCCCCTGGTAACAATCACCATAACATAATACAGTAAACTTTACTACAGTCACTGAGTAAAAATACCTATATAAACATACATCGGATACTCGTATGACTGAATCGACCAGTATCACAATCTTCCGTACTTGAGAGAGAAATTAATTTGACTTATTTTATTTCAAATTCTTACAATACCCTCGTGCTTGGTGTAGTTGGTAGCCTGCCTTGTATACCAACGGTCGCGGGTTTGGATCCCAGGTAGTCCGATGATTTTATTTAAGACATTTGAGTACCGAATGACTTAAATAAGAATGCCTGAACCCCCAATGGATATATTCATTAACAAAGGTTATCGTAAAAGTCTTATATGGCCTAAGTTGCCAAAAAGACTGTATGCATGTGTGTGTGAGTGTTTAAAAAAAAAATTCTTACAAGACTTTAGAGGTAAGGTAAGTAAGGGTAATTTTTTTGTTTATCTAAATATCTCGCGGGACCCCTTAGTCAATCACGCGGCACCCTTGATTGCCGGTTGGGAATCACTACTCTAGAGTCCGATTAATTTTCTTTCTTTCATTATTAGAACGACGGACCTGACCCCCTCAGAAGCAAGGGCGGATACAAGGGGGGGGGGGGGGTAAAGGGGGTAATTACCCCCTCCCCCCCGAGATTCGAAAAAATACCTTTTTTTCGCAAAAAAATTTATTTTTAATGTAAAATTTTTAAAATTAATACTTAAAAATTTGATGTGTATTTTTATTCTGGCAAACAAGTACAGAATGCGCTTTTAAATTACCGAAATTAAAAAAAAAATAGTGTGCTGTGCGACGAGTCACACCAGATTACCCCCCCCCCCCCGAGAAACACCTCTGGATCCGCCCTTGCTCAGAAGGCTCTCTTCCAAAGAAGAATTGAGACAATATGGGGCCTTTCAGGCCCCCCGGAGGCTGGTTGGTCTCATGCCCCTCCAGCCAAATTGCCTAGCTGTGCTATGTCCAGGAGGTATGATAGTAAAGGGCACTTGATGGTATGATCTCTAGAACTAGATGTTTACTTAAATTTTTTTAAATTATATATATTCCAAACTTCTCTACTTTCTGATTGCCTCTTTCAAATGCCACTCAAAAGAATTTCTTAGTTGTTCAATAAAGGCTTCAAAGAACGTCTAGTAGCTATTGATTAGAGTTAGATATATAGACCAGCGGTTAGCATTATAATATTTTAGGAAACAAAACATTTTTGAGGGGGGGGGTTTTTTTTTCCTTTCCTTTCCCCCCTCCCTTGAACTTTTTTTTAATGAGCGACTTTAGCATTTAGTTGAGTTTTTTAATGGATTCTGCGAAAAAAAATCTTAAATTTTAATTTGGAACCGACCGAAGTTTCGGTTTCGGCCAAAAACTAGTCGAAACTTCGGTCTGGCCGAAACCTGAGTTTGAAAAGATAGATGAAACTTGTATAGCCTACTAAAAAATAAAAAAAAAAAAGGTTTTTCGCACCAGGGAAAAATGGAGTCATTGAGTCACGAGGGAAAATTTACTAAAAAAAAAGTAAAAAATTTTGAAAAAGTTTAAAACAAGTTTCGGTTTCGTCCGACAACATTGAAGCCGAAATTCGGTTTCGGTTTAGGCTGAAAATCTTGTTTCGGTCGAGTTTAATTCTTCCCCCGATACAGGGACAGATTAATTTAATTTTGTTGCTGGGGGGGGGGGGGGTTCAATTTACAGGAGGGCCTCTCTGGGTGATGAAAATTTTTTAAATAATACCTTCTAATACAAGCACCGTTAATGCGAGACTTAAATTGATACTGTAAAATGATTTTGACGTGACAACGTCTTACAAATCATGTTAGAGGGGCATGCACGAAAAAGTTTATTGGCTTGAATAACTCCTCTGTCTTAAGAGGTATAATTATGGGGAATATAAGGTTAGAAAGAATGAGTTTTCAGCTAAAGATTTCACCATTTATTTTTTTCCTATCATTTTATTTTACCGCGCTGCGGTAAATTCTAATTTGAAATTTTAAACCCCTGTAGATTCCGAACGACTATTCAGATCAAACTAAATGAGATGTCATTTGGTGCAGAAAGATAACCTCTAAAAGAATAAATAAAAAATCCCAAGTAATTAACTCTAAAATTAGTTTTTTTCTCGAAAAACCTCATTTTTTAGGCAAAAAAAATATCGAAAAATAGCCCTACTTGTGCAACGCATAGCGACTTAACCATAAAAGCTACATTAAATCTAAATACAGTTTTAGAAAGAGTGGTTCAATACCCCGGGGTGTTTTTTCTTTTTTTTTGATATGACGTCATTTTACCGCATGAGAGCACTTGGCGGGATTTCGTTTTTCGAAAATTTAAACCCCTGTAGATTCCGAACGGCTAACCCGATCAGACTAAATGAGATGTCATTTGGTGCAGAAAGATAACCTCTAATAGAATAAATAAAAAAATCCCGAGTAATTAACTCTAAAATTAGTTTTTTTCTCGAAAAACCTCATTTTTTAGGCAAAAAAATATCGAAAAATAGCCCTACTTGTGCAACGCATAGCGACTTGACCATAAAAGCTAAATTAAATCTAAATATAGTTTTAGAAAGAGTGGTTCAATACCCCCCGGGTGTTTTTTTCTTTTTTTTTGATATGACTTCATTTTACCGCATGAGACCACTCGGCGGGATTTCGTTTTTCGAAATTTTAAACCCCTGTAGATTCCGAACGACTATTCAGATCAGACTAAATGAGATGTCATTTGGTGCAGAAAGATAACCTCTAATAGAATAAATAAAAAAATCCCGAGTAATTAACTACAAAATTAGTTTTTTTCTCGAAAAACCTCATTTTTTAGGCAAAAAAATATCGAAAAATAGCCCTATTTATGTAACGCCTAGCTACTTGCCAATAAAAGCTACATTAAATCTAAATATAGTTTTAGAAAGAATACGCCACTGCTGTCATATATTGTTTCAATGAAAATGTTTGAACATGTTTATTTATGAAAACAAACTACTAGTAAAAAAAAAAAAAAAAAACAATACTTTCTCTCTTTATATTTCAATATAGGTAAGAGAAAAAAATTTTTTTTTTGAAGTCAAGCAAAAGACGTTGTCACGTTAAAAAGCCACCGGCTGTGTAGAAGACACAGCCAACACCTAATTTTAAAAATATATTTTCATTTTCAGTCACAAGTTTTTATTTTTATTTTTTTCGACCTCCTTCCTCCGTCTTCCCCCCCCCCCCCAGCCCCTTAAACCGTTCCTGCCTTGAGAGCATCCATAATAATCGATTCCTTAATAATACTTTTAACTTATATAAATTTAGATAATAGTTAGGAAAGAATTCATATTTTATTCAATAAAATTTAAAATCACCTGAATATAAAATTAATAATATAAGCTTAACATACTTATTCATATTTTTATGAATATCTAAAAATAATTCATTGACAAATTTTACTAATATAAGAAAAAATAAAATTTTTTCTTATGCTTGTTGCGTGTATATTTTTTTAAATCAATAATTATTTTTTTATAACATTATCTAATATTATTGGATGAAATTTTTTAAATAAAAAAAAAAGTGCATAGGATGCATGCAGAATGTGCATTCGGACGACCGAATAGATCCGATCGGAACCGAGAGTGATAGAGAGGGGTGGGGGTGGGCATATGGGAGCAGGGAGGTGCTTCACCCCCCAGCAGCCAATGGCATGAGAGACTCTACCCTCTACCTGACTCACTCACACTCAACCCTAAGGAGTGAGAGAGAGAGGATAGAGATTTTTTTTTTGAGTGTTGCGTCGCTGTCGGCTTTCCCTCCCTCATTTTTTTTCTATTCCCCTCCACCGCCGCCGCCGCTCCCGCCGTCAGCGTCGCCACTTCAGTCGGCAAGCGTCCGTCGTCCAAAGCAATTGAATCAACACACGGGACGTAACAGCCAACTTATACGATTTTTTTTTTTTATAGAACAATAACTGATGAACAGCCGGTGATTGAGTGTCAGCGCCGATTTAGGCGGGTTAGTGTGTGTGTGTGTCAGTGCATGTGCAGTGTCGTGATGGACGCCTCGGGTAAGCGGGAGGCGACGTCGTTTGACGCTACTGGCACGCCGAATGCTGCTAGCAACACGTCTGCCAGATCGCCAGCGCCTCATAGTACTACTACAACTGTCACTAACGCCGTCACAGGAGCTACTAATGCTGTAACCGTCAGTAATGCCGTCACCGTTGCCAAGATGGTGAGCCGAAACGCCAACGGCACACGTGAGTATCTCTTCCCCTACTATCACTCATCACTTCCCCTCCCATGCCATTGACAACAATCAAAATGTCACGTGACGCGGTGTCTTGTTTTTCCCTCCAATTTAATATTATTAGAAATAAGCTTATCAACCGATTCTTAATTATTAATGACATTACCATTGCCCAAGCTGTCTCCAAATGTTGCTTTTACTCTAGGTTTGACAATATAATAAAATGGAAGTAATTAAATATATCTTAAAAAAAATTAACAAAACAAAAAAGTAACATGCTAATTTATAATAACTTTAGAAGTCAGTATGATTATTTTAGGTAATTTTAAAAATTCTATTCTTATTCCCAGATAGCACAGCACGTCTTATGTACGTACATAAGACGCACAATTCGTCTTATGTACGTACATAAGACGTACTGTGCTATCTGGGTTATTTTATAAAAGTCTTAAACTTTTAATTTAATTGAATTTATTGATTTACTTAACGAGAATGCATCTAAAGTACCTTAAAGGGTCTATTATTATTTTAAATTAATGATCAATAACAATAATTATAAAATAATTATCAACAAATTTATTTAAATTTAACTAGCTTTCTTTTTAAATAGGATAGTTTTGATAACAAATTATTAAGAGGAACTTAGAAAGAAACTTATTGGGAGATATTATTTAGAGATAGCCCAGGTCCCGAAGAGAATTATGAATAATTATTTAACTACCGGTAATATGAAAATGCCAATAGACTAACTCATTTACAAATTTATCTTGACAATCAGGACGGACAGTTTAATGAGCCCACAATTTGTTTTTATTATGCCTATATAAAATTAATTTTTGTCCGAATCTTAATTCTTTTATTGGATTTAATTCATTTTCATCACCCAAAAAGTATTTTTAACATTGAAATTTTTTTTTTGAATTCACCTCAATCATCCAGAGTTAAACAAAACTTAGAAAATATTAATAGAAAGATATTTTTCAGAGAAATTTCAAATTAAACAGAACTTGTTCAATTGTTTAGCCATTAGTCCCTGAGACCGAAGGCTATTAACAAATTAAACATGAAATATTTTGGTAATTAAAAAATTTTTAATACCAATATTTATTTTATTCTTTATATTTCTGATTCCTCGAAAAAAAAAAAAAAAAAAAAAACGAAATATTTAATCATTTTATATTGGTTCAAATAAAATTAACCCATTTATTTCGGCTAAATAATTAAATTAATAAAATTTAAAAAAATTGGTAATACAAAGGAATAAAAATCTTTATATTATTTCGTCTCGAAACATAAACTAATTTTTATTTTATTTCGTCTCGAAACATCTCGAAACTTAGACGAAATAATATAAAGATTTTTATTTCCGCTTGCTGCCCTACTCAGTGAGTTCCTTTATTCAATTATCACCACAGCCAATTTTCTACTCTTCATTGAATTTAAAAAATAATGTATTTCAAATCTTATATTTTATTATCTTATACCAGTGGTTCCCAACCCGTGGGCCGCGGCCCAGTTGTGGGCCGCGGGATGTTTGGAACTGGGCCGCGGATGTCTAAGAAATGATAAAAATTATATACACTATATATAGGCTATATACATATACTGGGCCTCAGCGTTTTTTTTACGGAAAAAGTGGGCCGCACATCAAAAAAAGTTGGAAACCACTGTCTTATACTATTAAACGAGCAATGTACCTTTGTTTGTTTGTTTGTTTATATGTAAGCATATCAGTCTCGAAAACGGCTCTAAAGATTTTTTTCAAATTTTATTTCGGTACCAATATGAAATTGTGATAGGTCTCGTGTTTGGGGAAATTCGGGTACTAGTACTTTACTGAAGTACTTTTTTAGTTTTTTCTCGGAATTCGCTTTAAATTTTAAATATATACTAATTGAGGCAATTGATCTCGTCTTTGGGAAACCTCGAGTACTAGTACTTTACTGATGCACTTTTTTAGTTTTTTTCACTTTTCTCGAAATTTTCTTTAACTATTTTTTTCAAATTTTAATTTTTTTTTTCGGAAGAATACAGGTGTATATACTATTTCTGGTACCAATATAAAATTAGGCTAGCTTTCGTCTTTGGATTAGTCTTTTCTAAATTTTCAAGAAAAAAAAAAACACCGAGCTCCAGCTCGGTCAACTTTTAATTATATTTGAATTGAAATTTCAATATTATTAATAATTAATTATTAGATAAAAGCTAGTACAGTATAGGTTATATCTCGTATTTATTTTATTATTGGCCTACGTTTCTCAATCTGAGATTCTTACAATATATATTTAGGCTAGATTGGCTACCAATCATTTGAAATAAATAGGAATGGGGTCTAAATGCCCTTAGATGTCGAAAAAGACCTTAAACAAATAAAATATATATATATATATATATATATATATATATATATAAAAATTTAGGATATAGGGACAGATCATATGCACTGATGATGGCCTTAACAAAGACCGATACGTCAAAATAGTGGGCCTAATACTAATTTAAAAAAATATACTAACTTTTGTTTTTCTTAATTTTCAACTCTTCTCCAGCTAACCACATCGTTTATTATAGTAAATCAAATTTATTTTATTAGGCTATTAATAATCTCATATTTTTATAAGAAATAAAGTTTTCTTGGGAGTCGCGGCACTAAAACGGTTTTAGCCTAATAAATGTTATTTAGAAGTCTTGAAAAAAAATTTAATAAAAATTCAATTTTCATTTGGAAAATATTTTTATGAACTTGATTTCTCTAGTATGTTAATTTTATACTTATATTAATATTTACACTATTATTGATAAAAAAATATGCCCATTTTTTAATCTTATTTTTCTATCAGGTTTAATATTTCGAGTTATTTTGCAAAAAAAAAAAGTACATTTTTTGTATTTATAGTACTATATTAATATTTATATAGTTTTATTTATTTTATTTTATATTAAAATAATATCATTCATTATCAGTATTTTAATAATTTTCAATATAGATTTTACTTTTTTCTTGAAATGAGTTTTTTTTTATAAAATTTAGTTTAGTTTTTGTCTTATTTTAAGTAAATAGACCTATTATTACTGCTCCTAGACATTGCGTTTTGCCCACTGGATCATCTATCTTAGTTTCAATCAAAACTTGAATTCAAACAAATTTAAAAATTTTCACTATTTTATTTTCTAAATAAATAGTTTTAGAGAGAATAATTCCAAAATTTGGTTAGAACAAGTTTATGACTAAAGAAAGAATCATAAGTGGTCTTTTCTCTCTTTTAGAGGTAAGGGGATGACTGCTTGATAAAATTTTGTTTTCTTCAGTTCTTTTTAACTACTGTAGTTATTTTCAACCCTACTTTTCAAAATATTATTTAGAATAACTGAAATTGGTAATATTTACAAACATAATCAAAACGTTGTTATAATTTTTTTCTATCCCATACTGTTTCTACGTAAAAAAAAATGCTACAAAAAATTAAACATTGGTCCTATAGATTTTAGAAAAAAATGTATATACTAAATTTATTTCAAATAAACAAGTTGATTTTCATATTTATTTTCCATCTCTTTCTCTCTTATTTGTTCTTTTAATATTATGTGATTTATAATAAAATAAAAATAAATAAAGGTTCCAAAAGTTCAACTTTTATCTGAATGCACTAAATGATAAAAAAAATTAAATAAATAAATAAAATTAGTTTCTTAATATTATAATATGGTTGGTGCATATTGAAAAAAGTAAAAAACGAAACGTGAATTTTGTTTTCAAAAAAACATGTATTATTTTAAAATAATTGATTTTGATATGAAAAATAATAATATAATATGAAAATGAACTACAAAAATATTTATTGAGTGATTTTTAAAATTTTTATTCATTATTTCTTTGGGTGCTAAGTTACTCTTTTTGGTCTCTGTTTAATTAAAGCTCTTAAGAGCTTCGAAATAATTCATTAACAGAAAAAAATGGATATCCAATTTTATTATTTACCCACCTTTCAAGGATTATTTACTACCTATTTATTAAACCTTGAAAAAAAAACTTTTTTTATATTATATTATTATTTTTTATATATATAAATCAATTATATTAATATAATTCTTATCAAGAAGAGAAGGATGGTCAATGAAAAAATGTTGGAGATTGTTTTATTGGAAACAAAATCCTCGATCTGTTTCACGTTTCGAGGCCTATTCTTATCGACTTCGAAACATGAAACACCTAGATTTCGAAACATGAAACACCTTCTCATATTATTCGTCAGTTTGTCCCATAAGTGCATCTAATTAAGAAGGTTTTACTGATTAATAGGGTCACCAACAAAAATCTTTATTTCTTTTATTTAAATTAAAAGACAAAACAAAATCTGTGGAAGTATAAACTCTTTTTAGAAACGTTATAATGATATTGTAGAGAAAAATTTCTATATAAAATTATTTATTATTTATGAAGTAAATTTTCTTTTATCTATTATATTATAAATATAAATATATAATAACTTGAGAAGTTTTTATGAGTTTTTCGATAACTATTTAAAAAATTTATTATCTTATTATAGATGCATATTTTTATACGGTCTCATTGGAGAAAAAAATAATGATATTGCAAACCAATAATTTGAAAATGCATTTATCATTTCTTTTTTTTTTATTATTAAATGAAATTTTAATTTTACAATAGTGTATATATTATTTTAAGAATAATTTTGTTGGCATATATTAAAATTAATTCATTTGACTTATTAAGAAAATTTTTATTAATAGTGTAGATCCAATTTTTTTTCTCATTTGGAGATTTGAATGCTTGATATTTTTTTTTAAATTATTTTTATTTTCAATTTTAATTTTTTATTCATCCAGTCTCCCGTCCCCATTTTCAGGAGATTTTAAGATCGACATATTGATAACCTTAAGTCACGAGGAGTTCGGATCCCAGGCAGTCCAATTTTGTTATTGATATAAATAAATTTGACTTGTAATTAATATAATAATTTCTAATCTCTAAGGATGAACGCACACTGGTCGAGCAAAAACGTTTTCAAACAAAACGTTTTTGCCTAAAACTGTTTTTTCAATGCTTTTCTATCGATCACCGCACACCGAAGAGACAAAACACAATTGGACATGATTCGACATCATCGAACAGAATGTTTTGTCGGAAGACGTTTTTGCTCGGTCAGTGTGCGTTGGCATCGAGCAAAACGTTTTGCTCTTAGGCAAAACATTTTGATCGAAAAATGTTTTTGCTCGATCGGTGTGCGTTGGCATCGAGCAAAACATACAACCATACACCTCCCATACCATCCCCCCCCCCCGGGCCCTCTCAAAGGCAAATTTTAATTAAATTTTTTTGTATCTAAATTTGTCTTTTTTCACAAAAAATGCTTATATATTAATATATTTGTTTTTTACTTTCTCTTACCTACATTTATATGTTAATATATAGAGAGAAAATATTGTATTCATATCAAAAATTCGAGATTTTGATGGATATACAAGTTTCGAGGTCCCCTAAATCCAAAAAAGTGGTTTTCGCGACATGGTCTGTCTGTGAACAAAATAACTCAACAACGATAAGAGCTAGGAAGTTGAAATTTTATATTTTACAAGTTAAACACCCCCTGAGGCTTGAAAATAAGCTTTTGAATCAAATCGGCCAAAGAGTATTAGTACTTTACTGATGTACTTTTTCAGTTTTTTTCGATTTTCTCAAAATATGCTCTAACGATTTTGATTAACATTAAGAAATCAATTTTTTTAGAGGGTACTCTTTAAAATGTATATTCTCATTTTGCCCTCAAAATTGTTTGAAGCACACATTACTCTTGTACTTCTTAGGAAAGATACTAGAAATGGTTACCATGGTAACAAAATTTTCCCATGTTTATGAATTTACATCTTGAATTCTAATATATCGCGGAAACTAAACATATGTAGACACGATAAATATGGTGTGACAAGCACTGTGCAGTGGGACAGTCACACCAGATTTTTTTTTTATTACTGGAAGCAAACTGCCTACTGGAAGCAAAATAATTTTTTCACTTTTTTCCCATTCAAACTCACATTCAAACATACACAGTTTTCTCGGCAACTCAGGCCACATAAGACTAAACGATACTCATTATTTGTTAATTTACATATTGGGGGTCCAGGTTTTATTTTACCTTTTTGGTCATTAAAATTATTTCACTATATACCATATGCTATACCAGGGCTTACTTAAGGCTCTAGTTCCCAGGTGGGGACTTAATTGTGGCGCTCACTGTACCAGGAACTAATGCTCTAGCCCTCATCCACAGTTCAAGGATGAGAAAGACCTTAAATTAAAAAAAAAGTGAATAATAAGACCAACTAAATAAATAAATTGATATCTTCTACTTGAGTTTCTTTATTCAGGTTTTCAAAAAATAATTTGTCTTGAATTTTATTTTTCCTCCAAATTTCTAGACACACTACATCTTTGTGCTCTCAATAAGGAGAGATAGAAGTACAAAATTTTTGACTCAACCAATCTTTTTTGTAGGATATCCTCTAACAATGGTTTGAGAACATGTATTAGGCTACTATATATTCTCAAAAACACCTAAGCTGTAAATATGGCTGTATTCGTCTCCTTTGTTTCTCTTAGATAATTTCTTCATTACACAAATGGTGAATAATCAATCGTAATATTAATTAAATTTTTTCTTAGATTCTTATTTTGTCCTTCTTATCTTTTAAAGACAACACTTAATGTTAAACTTAAACTTTGATGACCAATAAATAGCTTCCCAAACTAATTTAAAAAATCTGGTGAGATTGGTCGCACAGCACACAACTTTCGCTTAGATTTGGTAATCGAAAGTTGTGTTCTGTGCTTGTCCCACCAGATTTTTTGTGTCGACATATGTTTAGTTTTTGCCGATATTTTTTTTTTTTTTTATAAAAACACTCACTTTTTTCTCATTCACACTCACACACATTCACACTGTCCTTTCGGCAACTCAGGCCATATAAGACATTTACGATAACCGTTATGAATATATATTATTTAGGGTCCAGGCATTCTTATTTTTTGCCGATATATTAGAAAGATGTAAAATTGATAAACATAGGAAATATTTATATTTTGTTACCATGGCACCCATTTCTCCTATCTTTCTTATGAAGTTCAAGACAGTGTGCTTCAAACAATATTCAGAACAAAATCAGAATATACATTTGAAAGAGCATCTAATCTAATAAATAATTGATTTTTGAAATGTCATCAATCTCGTTAGAGCGAATTTTGAGAAAATCGATAAAAACTGAAAGAGTACATCTGTAAAGTGCTAGTACTTTTTGGCCAATTTTGATTAAAAGCTTATTTTCACGTCCCAGAGGGGTGTCTAACTTAAATATAAAATTTCCGCTAACCATGTCGCTAAAACAACTTTTTTAGATTCAGGGGACCTCAAAACTTGTACTGTATATCCATCAAAATATCGACATCGACTTTTTGGCATGAATCCATTACCTTCTCTCTATGTATGTATATTTATTTATACAGGTAAGAGATAGTAAAAATTAGATAACTATTAGTTTTTTGTCAAATCGCTAGCCCTGTGTGCCTTTGTACCAGTGGTCACGGCCGAGTAGTTCTTGTTTAATAAGGTTCTTAAATGAATATACGGTATATTTAATTCAAATTTTTCTGTTATAACTTAAATTTCCAAAAAGAAATTATTGGTGATTTGAATGCATGAGAATACCTTTTAAAAAATGTTTATTAATTAATTTTCCTAATCTATTTATTTGCATTTAGTCCGCCCATAGCGAAAGGGGTTCAACATTAAATGCTTAATTAAACACTACTCATCTTACAAAAAGCTTTATCTTAATTGATATATTGACACCTTTATAGTCTTAGGGAAAAACTATTTCAAATATTTTTCTTTTAATAATATATCGACGTTCTAATTAGTAAAGTGCCTAACTCCATTTTTGTTTATTTTTCAGGAGAGCCAAAAAACATTTCATTGTCATTGTTAGAGCCACTTTTAAATACTTTTCGTGCGGCAACTTTTCGAACTGAAAAATTTTAATTAGGCTCTTACTCTGTTCAGGGCATAAGGAGAATGATATTTTTCAACAGGAAATACAAAAAAATGATTTGCGGAAAAAGTGGAGTTAGACACTTTTCTACTGAGAGTGTCGATATATGTTTTAATATATTACCAATATTAGATTCGGGTGGAATAAACATACATATGTATTAATTCCGTCTTCTCTAATATGTGAATTTAAAATTCAAATAGAATATTAAAACACTAAAATATGTACTGTTTTAAATTTTATTACCAAGTAATTGATTAATTTTAATTTTCCTCGGAGTCGTAGCACAATCATAGTTCTTGCCTCTTTTGGTAGGGGTGGGTTTGACATGATCGCAATACTTTCTCAGTATATATATCGTATATAGGTAAGAGAAAGTAAAAATATTTCCACATTTAATCGGATTTTGGACTTTATTAGGGAAATGAAAAATATTTAAAATTTATTTTTCAACTAACTACTACTTTATAAATGTAAAAATTTTTTAAACTTTTTCCTAATTTAAAAGCAGAATTTTTTAAAAAATCCACAGACAAAAAAATTGTCTCCATATTGTCTTTAAAAATTTGATTCTAACGGGAAATCATAGATTCACAACTAACAGATGGACAACTATAAATAACGGACTTTGATTTTTTTTTAGAGCATAGGCGGAGACTATAGTTCTAAAACGACACTAACGATTGGCTTAAGGGTCTCACAAATGGCGGAGCCCCGACCCGCCCCAAGGACCCTTTTTTTTAGAACCGCCCCTTGCAAAATCGACCCTTCACCTTACCCTGACTCACACACTTGTACCCTCACCCAAAAAAAAATCAAATTTTTTTCTAACTTGAAAAAAAAATTTTTTTTCTTCCTCTTTAAAGGGTTACCTACTTAATTGCATATGCAGATTAAGGGTCTATCTTGTCTAAGAAATTTTTTTTCTTTTTCACACGGTGTTTTTTTTTTCTTTTACATTTTGCGTGAGAGAATATATCTATTGAGTGTTTCAAAAAAAAAAAAAAAACTCGTCTCTTTATTAAAATTAAAAATAAAAAAAAAAACTCACATACGTACGCGCTTTAAACAAAAAAAGCCTTAAGCTTTGCAGACCGAGGAGAGTGCAGGGCAAGACTGCATTCCAAAAGATGATTTTTTTGCGAGCAGCCTCAAACTCTTTTCTTTTTTTAATGGAGTAAATTGAACCGCACTTTTTTATTATTATTATTATTATTATTATTATTATTATTATTATATTCAACGAGTGTCGGCTCACTCTCTCTTTTTCTTTCCCTTAATGTTTTTTTTTTTTTTTTTTTTTTTCAAAATAAATCCTTCAAGGACAGAAACGTTAATTAATTTTTTTCTCTATTCAAATTAAGCAAATTTTTTTTTAATTTTTTTTACTGATGAAAATTTATTATCCTAGTTAAGAGCTTTTGATATTAATTAATAATATTGTTAATAACTTTAAAATATTCTGAGTTTAGTAAAAATTATTCAAAAATTGTTTTCAATCTAGTTAGTTATAGTAAATAATGAAATGGTCTCAAATACAAGAAATCATTTTTTTTTTTTTTAATTTACTCCATGACGTTGAATGAGAGAGAACAATGCTATTGTCAGGGCTGGAACTACGAGATTTTTTAGGGGGGCAAAATTTAATTTGCCGCCTTCTCTTAAAATTTTCTATACAAAATTCATATTATTTTGCCTTTTTTTTTTAGTAAATCTTTCTTTAATTGCTTCCCCTATAGGGGAAGTCTTTCCCGAATTTTTTTTTCCCTGTCATCAGCAACGATTTTTAATTAGTTTTCCTTATAAAAATCCATCCAAATGGCCATCTAAATTTATTATACTTAAGGCACGAATTAACTTACCATCCCTGAATTATTGTTTCCATATACCCAAATGATTAAAATAAATATTCATTAGACTGCCTAGACCCGAACTCTCGGTCCGCGGAAACAGAAGCGGGAATTACTTTATTTAGAAACCTATTATTAATATTTTCATTAAGAAACAGTGAAAAAACTGACAAAGACCGAAACTTTGACTGAAGAGAATATCATAAATTATGTGAAGAAATATAGACAATAAAAATAAGTGTCTCTTTTCTTTGTCTTACTCGATTTTTTTAGATTTTTTGGTTAAGAGCAGATGTAGAATAATTAAGTTGGTCTAAAAACAAAATTATTTTTATAATAATTTAAATTATATATTTCATGACCTACAGACATTATCTTAATACTTTTTTTTTTAGATTAATTTTCAGTTACAAAAAGAAAAAAAAAATTTTTTTTACATTTTTTAAGCTAAAAAATTATTATAATTATTTAGAATTTTTAAAATATTTTTTACTTTCTCTTACCCTTTATATGGAATATACCAGGCAATAGAGAGAAAGTATTCGATTCATGTCAAAAATTCGATATTGAGATTTTGATAGATCTTCACATTTTTTTTTTTTTATATTAAACCGAAATGCTGTTGATGGTTTTTTCATTTTCGACAATTACTTTTCAAATTTTAATTACTAATGTCTAAAACTTTAATATTACTCTCCAAAAGTTGGGAAAACCTAAACCATAATCGATAAATCCCTCTCAACCGACTTAGAATTTTATAACCCAAACCGACCCATAGTGAAGGTCTAAATTCGGGCTACTAGGAAAAAACAAACAAAGGACGACCGTATTCTCATTATATATACAATTATCTGAATATAAAAATACATCTTGAGCAAGGGCGGATACAAGGGGGACCCCCCCCCGAAATTTGAATACTTTTTTTCTAAAAATGTATTTTAAGTAAATTTTAAAATTAATACTTAAAAATTTGATTTGTATTTATATTCTCAAACAAGTTTACAAGCCCTTTAAATTACCGAAATTAAAAAAATGTGTGTGCGACTAGCACACCAGATTACCCCCCTCCCCTCCCCCGAGAAACACCTCTGGATCCGCCCTTGATCTTGAGTTAAATATTTGTACATATTTTATTGTTTTATTCTAGTTTATTTTGGCCTAGCCCAAATTAGACCACATCTCAAAATTTGTGATTTTGAATATTTTTTAGGAAAAAAAAATAATAAGTATTTTACTTTTTAAAAGTTTACGAAAAACCTTAAACAATTTTATCAGTTAATAAAATCACAACAAGTAAACACAAAAAAATACCGAAAGGACCTCTCCCTATAATTTTATTATTATATAGAGATTCTTTAAAATTTTTTTCACTTCAACTTTATGCACCTTGTTTTTATTTTATATAAATTGGAAGGAGAAAAAATTTTTTATATGTAAATTGTTTAATTGCTTTTAATTGATTTAAAAATTGGATTTTTTTTTTTTAGAATAATTTATAATAAAAAAAAAGAAACAAAAATTGTAGTAATAATAATAATAAGTAAATTAGATGGAATTTTTTCTTTTAATTTTTTTACGTCTTAATCTTGATTAAAATCGTGGCGTCAAAGCGGCCAACTGGTCAGACGGGATTGGTCTGGTAAAAAAAAATTTAAGAAAAAATTGAATATAGCTATCTATATATATATAAGTGTATGTAATATAAATTTTGACATGAGAGAATCAGAAGAGAGAGGGGGAGAGAGAAGAAAGATACTTTCTTTATTTCCACAGCATCCTGCAACAAAGCCTCTCCTATGAAGATTCTCTTCCACCCCCACCGTTTTTCTCATCTGCCCCTAGCGCTCTTTTTTATTTTTTTTACCAACACCTCAAAAAAAAAAGTAAAAGAAAAAACAAGACGCCAATATATTTCTTTCTTTAGACTGAAGCAATTTACTTAAATGTAGATCTATATGTTTTTTTCATTTTATTTTTATCTGGATATATTGGACAACACAAAATTAACTGAAACATCTCCTCGATTGTTTGGTTCATTTGCTAAGCCATTCTTGTAAAATAATCTCTTTAATTCTTTAATAATTTAAACTTGTTAAATATTTTTATATTTTCAAGAAATTTAGCCGACCTGACCTTTCATCTGAATATGTAAAAATGATATTTGATGAAATTTTATTACAGGGACATATTCACAAATTTAATTTAATTTTAAAATAATTTTTAATTTCATTATTAAAAATTACTTAATATATTTTTTTTCCTATATTCCTATACCCACCCTTTCTTTTATAGACTTTTACTTTCTCTTATCCTATAGACCTATATGAAATATATAGAGAGAAAGTATTGCGATTATGTCTGAAATTTCGATATCGAGATTTTGATGGATATACATGTTTTGAGGTCCCCCGAGTCCAAAAAAGTGGGTCCCTCAAATTGGTCTGCATGTGTGTTTGTAACGATAATAAGCATGAAGGAATTGAGCAACCGAATTGAAATTTTATATTCAAGTTAGGTACCCTCCCGGCAAGGGCGGATACAAGAGGGGGGGTAATGGGGGTAATTACCCCCCCCCTGAGATTTAAAAAAAAATAATTTTTTTCAAAAAAAATTTATTTTTAATGTAAAATTTTAAAAATTAATACTTAAAAATTTGATTTGTATTTATATTCTGGCAAACAAGTACAGAATGAGCCTTTAAATTACGGAAATTAAGAAAAAATTGTGTGCTGTGCGACCAGTCACTCCACATTACCCCCCCCCTCCCGAGAAACACCTCTGGATCTGCCACTGCCTCCCGGACACTCAAAATAAGCTTTTGAACAAAATCGGTCAAAAAGTGCTAGTACTTTACTGATGTTTTTTTCGATTTTCTCAAAATTCGCTCCATCGATTTTGATTAAAGTTCAAAAATCAACTATTTTTTATATGCCTTTTATGGTATATCATTTTCTCAAAATTCGCTCCATCGATTTTGATTAAAGTTCAAAAATCAACTATTTTTTATATGCCTTTTATGGTATATCAGTAAAATTTTTCGTGAAAATTGTTTGAAGTAAACTTTACTGATGTATTTCAGATTTTAACTTATGAAATGCAAGTGGTCAAGTTTAGAACTAAGGTGCTATGGGAAACTAAATATACCTTGACATAAAAAATCTGGAAAAAAATCTCGACACAACTTTATCTTACCGATGGGTAAGAGAAAGTTGTATGCTGTACGACCAGTCACATCAGATTTTTTTAATTAAAAAAAGAAAAGTAAATTTGCCGATAACCGCACATGAAAATTTTTTAAACATTATTACAAAAATTTCAAAAATAATAATTTTATTATTTTTATACATTTACAAAAAATTCCTATTTTTCTTTAATAATAATTAATATTTATATGAAAATGGATTTCAAATCCCTATGGTTTATTTTGATTTTCCAAAGGTATATTATATTTTTACAATAATATTTTTTCTTATTTTTAGTCGTTTTCTCTCCAAACATGAATCTCTCAAATGTGATCTTTTTAAATAAAATAAACGTATTTATTTTTCATTAATATTGTCCTTGGGTATATCTTTACAAAAATGAGCGTGTTTATTTTAATTTTTTAAAAAACCAATTGATAATATTCGTTTTCGTATGTTTTATTATTTTTATTAGAGAAAAAGAGAGAAAGAGATACGCCCTTTGTTTGAAGGGTTTTTCTTCAGCGCTCTTGAGGGTCATTCATACATAGTCTCTCTCCCTTTTGAAACAAGGACTCGTTTGGGGATATAATGTCTAATTTTATAAATTTAGATTATTAATTTGTAGAAAAGTTTTTCCGAGTTATTGTTTACCCCCAAATGTATTGTAAATATAATGAAAAAGTGCTTTTTGGCCGATTTTGTTAAAAAGCTTCGTGTCACATGCCAGGGGGGGACCTAGCTTAAATATAAAATTTCAACCTCCCAGCTCTTTTCATTCTTATGATATTTTGTTCACACAACTCAGACATTTCTCAAAAAAAAAAAAAATCCAAAAAGTATAAACAAAGAGAAATATAAGGAGAGAAATATGGTGTTTATCATAAAGATTAAATTAGAAATTATAAAAAATATTTTATATTCTTTAAAGTTTTTTAATTTCGAAAGGAGGCGGGGGAGGATTACCTCTTGGATCATCCGACCTCACCCCAAAAAATATTCTGGCTACGGGTCAGACAAATATGGTTCTTTTGGTAATCATTAATAGACCTAATGTTTATAAAAAAAAAAAAATAAATCAATAGGCGGAAGAAATCATTCACTATTACAACATGAAATAATGAATGATATCTTAATTAGAATGAATTTAATTTTAAAATACTTATATATCGATCGACACTCTCAGTAGAAGTGTCTAACTCCACTTTTTTCGAAAATCATTTTTTTGTATTTCCTGTTGAAAAATATCATTCTCCTTATGCCCTGAACTGGGAAAGAGCGTAATTCAGATTTTTCAGTTCGAAAAGTGTTTAACAGTGGCTCTAACAATGACAAGGAAATGTTTTTTTTTTTGGCTCTCCTGAAAAATAAACAAAAATGGAGTTAGGCACTTTACTAATTAGAACATCGATAGCCCCCGGGTGTGGCGTAGTAGGTAGCGTGTCTACCTCCTATACCAAACGTCGCGGGTTCGGACCCAGGCAGTCCGATGATTTTATTTAAGCCATTTGGATACCAGATGGCTTAAATAGAAATGCCTGAACCCCTAATAGATAATATATATTACAACGGTTATCGTCAAAGTCTTAAATGGCCTGAGTTGCCGAAAAGACTGTGTGAATGTGTGTGTGAGTGTGAGCAGGGGCGCCGGAACGAATTTGATTCAGGGGGGGGCAAAAAATTTTTTTTAGAAAATTAAAATAATTTAATATGTTCAAATAGTATAAAACAAAAACAAATCTAGTATAAAACTTTAAAATCTTTTTAAATAAAATAACAATTTTAATAAAATTAAAATTTTAAAAAATTTGGTAGTGATTTTTCAAAAATTTTTGGAAAAAATTTGGAAAAAAATGAATTTCTTACTCTTTTAATTTAGAAGATTTTATTTTTCAAAAGTAAAAATATATCATTTTTAATAATAAATGAATAAAAGAAGAAATTTTGCCCCCTCTGCCCCCCCCTGTAGGATGCCAGGGGGGGCAATGTACCCTTGCCCCCCCCCCAGTTCCGGCGCCTATGAGTGTGAGTGTGAATGATAAAAAAGAGTGAATGTTAAAAAAAAAAAAAAAAAAAAAAAAACCGATATATTTCTAGACCTATTTTACTTTAATATATATAATTTGAAATATAAAACATTTAAAAAATAAATAAATAAATTCATTTAATCCTCCAAGCACAACTTTCAAATATGAAAGTATTATTGTAAAAATTGTTTTTTTTTTCTATATAGGCTTTATCCTAGGCAATCTGATAAAATTGTATTTTATTTAATAGACTAATACCCATATTTTGGCTTGTTGAATGGCCTCAGATGCCGAAAAGACAAAATGACTCTAGTTAATTGCCTTTTCTTCTACTCTTGTTTTTAGCTAAGAATTTTTTTTTTTATTTGATCTAAGCAGGGCCGGAACTACGAGATTTTTTAGAGGGGGGGGGGCAAAATTTAATTTGCCGCCCATTCTTAAAATTTTCTGTACAAAATTCATATCATTTTACCTTTTTTTTAGTAAATCTTTCTTTAATTGCCGCCCCCTAATATCTGCCGCCCGGGGCACACGCACCCACTGCCCCCCCCCCTAGATCCGGCCCTGGATCTAAGTAAGTGAAAAAATTCATGGTTATTTTTAAAAGGTAATTTTAGTTAATTATATATATTTTCCGTAATTATTTAATTATTTAACTTAAAAATAAATAGAAAATAAAAGATCTGGAGTATAAAAAAACAGGCAGTCATTCTATGGTAAATTAGGTCTTAGTCTAATGGTTACTCTCTTTCTCTTTCTCTCTCACTTCATTTTTTCTTTCTTTAGATGATCGAATAGTAAAAAAAAACCTTAATTTATTTGGTGAAGTTGCCTGGGAAGAGAGATAGAGAGAGAAAGAGTCATGGGAAGAAGAAGATGAAAAACTAGAGAGAAGGGGGGACCATAATAAAAATGGGCAGTTTTAATCCGAGCCCAAGACAAAAAAAAAGCCTTCTCTCCTCTCTATAACGATCGTATTTGCATTCAGGCTAATATTGTAAAAAAAAAAAAAAAAAAACACCAAATAAATAAAAAATAAAAATAAAACCAACTAAAAACCCATTAGGGGTGCAGGTAGGAAAAAAAGGGATGGCGGGAGTGAGAAAAACAGTGTCCCTTAAACACCCAACCGGTTCAGGTTTTTTTTTTTGTTATTTATAAAAACAAATAAATAAATCATAGGACTATGCTAAATGAAAGAGATTTTCATATTTTTTTTTCTGCTACTGTGGCCATTAAACTTAAAAATTACAATCTCCAATTATGTACCTGGACAGTGAAATTTTTGAATTTTCATTTTTTTTAAATGATTTTTATCATTTGTTTTACTGTAATTTCGAGCAAAAAATTCAGTCAAAATGTAAATTACATTTTTTACCCCCCAAAATTAAGCCAATAATAATAATAATAATTTAAAAATAAAATTTAAATTTAAAAGTTTTACTCTTCAGATATTCAACACATTATTGGATGATATGGATAGTATGAGAACCATGGGCGTACCCAGCGAGGGGCAGGGGGGCAGCTGCCCCCCCCCCTAGAAGCAACAAAAAAAAATTAAATGCTTATAAAGTGATGAAACGAAACAAAAGTGGTGGTTGGCGACGGGGAATGATTCTTTTTGTTAGAACTCGAGGGTTTTTAGGCCTTTAATTCGAAGGCTTTACCCCTCTATATAAAAAATAGCTATGTCACAATCTGGACGACCATGATCTGCCCCCCCCCCCTGGACGACCATGATCTGACCATGCCACCCCCCCCCCCTAGATTTGATCCTGGGTACGTCCATGATGAGAACCCGAGTAAAAATGATTAAAAATGATTGAGGGATCCACACGGCCGCAGCAGGTCTGCATAGTGAACCTTTGGGAAATATGCGCGCCCACACCAGGGACACAGGGATACACACGCCCGCACCAGGGACACACACAGTAGATCGAAAGTGACCAGAAGAAAAATGTGTGTCCCTGGTGCGGACGTGTGGATCTATCGATCATTTTTAATCATTTTACTCGGGAAATAATCCGTATCGTTGACCTCTAGCGGGGGGGGGGGGGGGGGTTGGGGGGGGGGGGGGGGGGGGGGTGGGGGGCGCCGCCTATCATTTTATTTTTTTTTATTTTATAAAAAATTTTATTAATTTTTTTGTTGAAAAAAAAAAAAAAAAAATTATATAAAATATTATTATATAAAAATTTTAAATAAAAAAAAAAATTTTTTTAAAAAAGAAATATTTTTTTTTTTGGGGGGGGGGGAAGTCCCCCTTTCCCCCCTTGTATCCGCCCCTGCCTCTAGCTGTTAAACACAGCTTTAGTTCTCCGAGGCCACCTATCTTTATTAAGCGTCGCTAATCATTACTTGTAATCAAAGATCTTGGTAGAGTTGTTCTTTATACTGGGCCCGCTGGCAACTATAAAGAAAGAAATTTATTAATTTAACTTGGAACTTTTATTCATTTTATTTTATTTAAAATTATTATTTCTAAATTGAATTTCTTGCTTTCTGATTCTGACATTTTTTTTTTGCTTAATTAAGCGTTCAAAATGTGTAACCAAAACGTTATTAATATAATTCAATTCCCCTTTTTTCTCTGTTTTTATTTTCCTTGGTAAATTTCTTAGTTGAGTGCTTCTTCCTCTCTCTTTGTCATTTTATTTTTTTTTTTTATAAATTAAATAAAAAACAGAAAAATATTTATTTATATTACGATAACTTAGGCCAAAAACAATACACAATCACAAATAAACTACTTTTGAAAAGTAGCCTTCTGGAAATGGAATAGCCCTCCGAGTGCCTTGTGTATTTTTTTTTACTCTTACAAGGGGAGGGCACGACCTTGGAATTTCATTTTGGGATGAAACTTCGGGTGATGATTGTAGACCGTTAGGGGCACAGATTAATAATATACAGATGGGAAGGCTAGCCGTTTTGCTGGAAACAGTGCGACACTAGCGCACTCACGTCCAGTTTGTGCAAAAATTCAAAAACATGAAGTTAGTCCTGAATTAGTCTGATTTTGTAGCTTGTTAAGTTAACATATCTGCGATATCGACACCCTTCAAACTAAAATCTGCTAACTTGTTTTTTTCTCCAGAAAACAAAACTAATCAATTTTTATTATTATTATTATTTTTTTTTAATTTAGCCTTATAGAACAAAGATGTCCATTCGAAGATTATGTATCCTATGTGGAAATGAAAACAGGAAAATAGATCTCTTTTTCGTTTTCCAGCTAATGAAAGGTAAGTGAAATGTTTTTTTTTTTTTTTCTAAATCTATTTAGGCCCGTGGTTATAAGTGAAATTTAATTTTCCTTAAATGAGAATTAAACTTTTTTTAAATTTTAATTTAACTAATTAATAAATATAAATATTATTTGCAGAGGAAAAATGTGGGAAGATGCAATCCAGAAATTTATGCCAATTGCTGTTAATAATATAAATCTTTTTAAAAACAAATGGATTTGTCAAGATCATTTTGAAGAGAAGTGTTTCACCTCAACATTGAAAAATCGTCTAAATAAATTTGCTGTTCCTTCAAAGTTTACAAAAAGTACAATCCGAATTGTATGAGAAAGGACCACCTGCGAAAACAATTAAACTACCCCTAAAAGTAAAGATTCAGTATTCTTTTTTTGGCTCTTAGCCAATGGCTTAGAGGTAGTTTATTGGCTTCTGATACCAAAGGTCAAGGGTTCGCATCTCATCCCAGGCGACAAAATGTATTTCAATTTAATTGGATACCAATCATTTGCAATAAATAGGGACGAGATCTTAATGGCCTGTGATGCCGAAAAAGACCTAAAAACGAATTAAAAAAAAATAATTATTTTTTGTTTTGAATTCAATATTTACTCAGGTCCTTTTCTATGTGTCAATATATTTCATTAAAATAACCTTAATTTATTCTTTGTTTAAAGGAAAATTTATCAGAAAACGATGCTTTGGGGCTAAGTATTTTAAACACGAATTCTCCCAGTTCTTCTGTAAATATAAATACCTTCTTTTCTGATGAAGTAATCTGTTTTTATTAAAGATTTTAAAGTGAAACTTTTATTTATTTTTTTTTTTCTTTTATTCTAGACACAGGCCAGAATATCGCTTTTTTTTGTTCCAAGCGATGAAATTATACAAATATATATTGTATATATATATCATGTATATATATCTGGCAGGGCTATAATACTTAAAAGAATGTATTTGATCTATAAATGCATTTGTATTTCAAATATAGGAATTTTGCCTGCTTCTGTGTATATATTTAAATATTTTTTTTTTTTTAAACAAAGACATTTTAGACATTAATCGTTGTTTATTTGATTAATTAATAATACAAAAATCCTAACAAGGGACACTAACCAAAAAGGTACACTTCATGTTGATTGTTAATGGACGTATATTATTATTATTATTATTATTATTATTATTTTTGTTATTGTATTAAATTTGTATTGTGTTTGTTTGGCCCTAAGCCATTGAGAACTGGTGCCTCTAAGCGGGCCGTTAATAAATTTATTTATTTATTTATTTTATTTTTTTTTTTAACAAAATACCTGATACTTCATTATTTATATATATTTATGGAAAGAGTCCTTTTTATCAAAAGCAAAATATAATATTATTTTCTTAAACATAAAAATAAATAGATTATAATTCAAAAATAAATAATAACCAGCTCATGGTTAATTAAAAATTTTAATTATTTAAATATAATTTCATAAACCTATTATTATCGATTTCACCTTCGATAATCGACAAATTTCAAATTTTGGAGGCAATTTGTTTCATGACGTCACGCGATGGTAGCGACATCGCAAACCATTCGGTTAACCTGTTTCCATTGCAGGTATAGGAGCCTTCCCATCTGTATATTATTAATCTGTGGTTAGGGGGTTCGCCCCTTGAAATAGTAACGCGCAACGCTCAATAGTTTCGGAGAAAATGGCGTTTAAAAATTCAAAGTCCGCTTATATACTAGTTAGGCTTTTTATATGACAATAGCGACAATAGTCTAGTAGGTAGCGTGTCTACCTACCAAATGGGCGCTTGGGGTTCGAATCTCGCCTCGACTTATTTTTTTTTATTAAATTATTTATTTTATTGTTTTTACAATTAAATAAATTTATTATTTAATATTATGGATTATTTATTAATAGAGAAATTTTTGTGTACGTAAATGATGTTTGTTTGTTTTCCAACTTATCTTTTAAAAAATAATTCATTGTTCTTGTAAAAATTATTCCGCTTTCATTAGCCTAATTGTGCTAGATGCCAAAAAAATTTTGTTTTAAATGTTTTTAAGATGATTATCATTCAGGCTCATGTTTGTAATAAAAAAGTATAATGTATAAATGCTTATAATGTAAAATCAAGAAATAAGATTGAAACTTTTTACTTATTAATAGCCTAAATTATAGTATTTTGTATAATAGTTTATTAAATAATAGTGTATTTATTTGGAACTTATTTAAAATATTACTATTGAATATAATTAAATTATGATTTAAAATTTAGTCTTTTTTTTGTTAGCAAAATAACACTATAGTTATTTATTAATAAATAATCTTTAATAGTAAATAATAAATTTATTTAATTGTAAAAACAATAAAATAAATAATTTAATAAAAAAAAAATAAGACGAGGCGAGATTCGAACCCCAAGCACCTACTAGACTATTGTCGCTATTGTCATATAAAAAACCTAACTAGAATATAAGCGGACTTTGAATTTTTTAAACGCCATTTTCTCCGAAACTATTGAGCGTTGCGCGTTACTATTTCAAGGGGTGAACCCCCTAACGGTCTACAATCATCACCCGAAGTTTCATCCCAAAATGAAATTCCAAGGTCGTGCCCTCCCCTTGTTAGTATTAAATTAAACAAGGGCTTGAAATACACGGAATTGTAGTGAAATAAATAAAACTTCTTCAAGTACTGGAAGAAACTGACATTTTTTTAAACATTCACTTAATTTTTAAAAAAAGTACTTCAATACTGCACTTAAAATAATAAAAATACTTGAAAATAGTGAGTACTTTTTCTAAGCACTTTAAAGCTTCTTTAATATTTACACTTTAGAAATTAGATCAACTACAGTAGATATTAGGCCTGCTGAGTATAAATCAGCAGATCCCTAATTCAACTCCCGGCGACATAACTATCTTTCTCTGCAGTTTGATTTAGTAAATTTTAATTATAGATATTTACATTTTTGAACTTTTTTCTCACTAAAACTTTAACAATTTTGAAAGAGAAGAAAGTACTTTTGGAGGCCCTCTAGCACAGTCGTAGGGATATTATCATTTGTGCGAGAGGAGTTCACTTCTCATCTCAAGTGACAACAATTTATTTCAATTGAATTGGCCATAAATTTTTAAATTAAATATATACCTGCCTCCTCTCTCCCTCCCATTCTCATTATGGACATAGTAAAGTGAAGTGAGAGAGGTGGTGGCCATTCACTCAGTTTCTGGTTCTCTTCCTTCTGGGAGCCTCTGAATGAGTCCTTAGGAAGTTCCAGACAGACAGACACCCTGCAAAAAATCAGACTTCTTTCTCTCTCTCATTCCGACTGTCGATCAAAATGAATAATCATAGCTTTTGAATTACATTTTTTTTTATGTTTAACAAACAACATGAAACAAGATTATTAAAAATACTTAAGTCTATATATCCTATTATTCCTTATAGACTTTTTTTATTTTTACTTTTTTAATATTATGTCTATATATAATATATTAAATATAATAGTAGTAGTTTAATAGTTTGGAAGGAAAATGGTGTAGGTTTTAAGTGAAACATATTATAAGTAAAATAATTTAGTATATGTGAGGTTTCACTAAGTTATAAATGAAAGAAATATTTGAATTTATAACCTAGTAGGTTAAGCTAAATACACTTTAACTAGTGGCGTCATTTCAACTTTTTCTTGGACAGGAGGGGGGGGGGGGCTGAGTAAAAATGATCGAGGGATCCACACGCCCGCACTAGGGATGTACACAGTAGATCGAAATAAGTGACCAGAAGAAAAATGTGTGCTCCTAAAAGTTCACTAAGCAGACTAGCTGCGGGGGTGTGGATCCCAATATTTTTCGTCTGAAATTTTTACTCGGGTAGATGTATTTTGAAATATTTTATTTAGAATAATATAAAATTTTTTTAAAATCAGAGCTCTTGGGGAAGAGGAGGGGCTAATGTCCCCCCCCCTTGCCCTCCCTAAATGATGCCTTTGATGTTAAGGCGGAATAGGATCGAAGGTGTTACGCATGTTTTTCCCGATAAGAGGGCGTTGTGTGTCATAAAAAGTAAGCCCAAAAAATCAAGTATCAAGAGATGCCAGAATGGTAGCTAATAATATTTAATGCATTTGGTTGATTTCCATTGATCTTTTAACAATAAATACTTTTATTAATTTAATTAAATTAAATGGAAAACCATTTCCAACAAAAAGTGGGTTTGGAGTTTAAAAAAAAAAAAAACAAATTTTTTTTTAAGGGGGGTAAATATTCCTTTTTTTTTCTCCAAGATCCTTTTGCACTGGTAAAAATTTTAAATGTGACCAGTGACTCTGATCTCGGTTATAAATACTTTATAAATGTTATTATATATTATGTATCTTTTATAAAAGCATAAAAATATATAAATATAGGCCAGATATAGGCTAATACTATATCGTCTGTTAGACTAGCCTGCCATCTATTGCAAGAATGCTGAACTAATTTGACAGTTGTTTTTTAAATAAATCATCTAAGCTTATTTTAAAAATTTCTTAATTAATATGTGATTAATAATAACAATAAATTCATTTTTTAAAAAAATTAAAGATTATTGGGACAGATTGTTTTTTTTTTGTATTTGCTTGATAACAAAAAAATTAATTACGATAATTTTTTAATAAGTCATTAAAAAAATTATAGCTTGATGTCCCAATAATCTCTTATGAATTTAATTCATTTAAAAAAAAAAAAGCTTTGAAAAATTCCTTATAATAGTCTAGTTTTTTTTTTTAAGTACGTTTAGACTTCGCTCCTGAATCCCCTTAACTTTTGAAAGAAAAATATTTTTTCTTATTATAAACCAAAAGATGAGAGAAGTATAGACATCAAATATAACCTTTAACCCAGAAGAAGGGAGTATAATTTGAATAATAATTCTAAACTTAAAAAAAAATTAATAAAAAATATAAGCTTATGTACTTTTTTATATTACTCTTTTCTTAGAATATAAAATATTTTTCATTTTTTTTTTTTTTTTACTAATATTTATATAAAATATATTTTTTATATAATAACTATGTTATAAAATAACACGAAAAAGTGTTTTATTAGCATTTCGTATATACTTCATTTTAACGAGAAAAATTTTCGCCTAAGGCAAAATGAAATCAATTTTAATGCATTATAAAATTTTTAAATTTTCCTTCTTTTTAATAATAAAAAAAATTTGCTAATAGTAATAATAATAAAAAAATCAGGGAGAAAAAAAAATCGTAAAAATCCGGATTTTATAACTGTTTATTAAGATTAAGCTATATATTGCCAAAAAAAAAATTTAGTTTTGTATATTATTTTAAATTTTCCAAAACTAAAAGTCAAATAAAGAGAAAGGGACAAAGAGACAAAGGGCTTTTGTGAGCCAAAGGGTCCGGTCCCTTACCTGTGCTTAAGAAACATTCAAAATAGTAGGGAGAAGGGATTATAGAAAGGGACTCACTCCCTTTAACCCTCTCCTAAAGACAGAGAGACCTTTTTCCGGGTTTTCATAAAAAATACGTAATATATTCAATTGAATTATAATAGTGAAAAGAGCAAATTTTTTATTTTAATTGATTCACTATAGTGACACAGGATCTTGAACCTCTAGGCATATATTCGTGCTGACTCTTGTTCCTGATTACCGATATTTATTAGCCAATCACCTCGATGACAGTTCTATGAATTTATATTATTTATAATTCATTTGGATAACAAGTCATATAAATAAGTATGCCTGGACCCCAATATACAGTATATCGTAATTAATATTTAAGTACCGTTTAAGTTTAAATGGCCTAAGATGCCCAAAGACATTAAAAAGAAAAAAAAAAAAAGATAAAAGAAATCCTATTTCTCTAACTAAACATCTCATATAAACAAGAAACGTCAAAAAAATTATTATTATATTATACTTATAAAAGAAATTAGAAAAGGAATAATCGAAGATTAATACACCAACCTTGATGGACCATTCCCATTATTTTATTTTGTAAATATTTCGACCGGTAATTGACTTAGTCGTCTATAATACAATAAAATGATTTGGTGAAGAGATCGTGTCAAAATTGTATAAATAATTATTCTTTCTTCAGAGAAGCGAGAGTCATAGTAGCGAGTATTTTGAATGTAATGTAACACCACCAAAACATATTGAAGATGACCAGACGAGATGTCGACCGAAATATTTACAAAATAAAATGTTATGTTCATCAAAGTTGGTGTATTCTCCAGTTATTTCTATCAATTTTGTTTAGCGACAATTTTTCAAATCAACATCGATATTAGAAAATAATGACTATCTATCTTCTTTTCTAGACAAATGGTGTTCGGTGGTGCCTCTTTCAGCTTCCTCTCAGAATTTCTTAAATTTTTTCATTTTACATAAAACTGAAGGTATACCCGAGTAAAAATGATTAAAAATGATCGAGGGATACACATGCCCGTAGCAGGTCTGCAGAGTGAACCTTTAGAAACACACAGGGATTTACACGTCCACACCAGGGATACACAGAGATACACATGCCCGCACCAGGGACACACATTTTTCTTCTGGTCACTTTCGTTCTACTGTGTGTATCCCTGGTGCGGGCGTGTATGTCCCTAAAGGTTCTCACTATGCAGACCTGCTGCGGGCGTGTGTATCCCTCCATCATTTTTAATCATTTTTACTGGCTTATGAACTTCAAGAATCTGTGGTTTGTATTATTATTAGGCCTATGATGGGAATTTTTAATTATAGACTACATTTTGTATTAATTATCAAGTACTGTGCACTTGAAAACGACTGGCAGAATATGCAGTCAAAACGTTGTACAGTATTTATATTTTTAATAAATAATTAAGACAAAATGTGGTCCATAATTAAAAATTCCATAATAAAAATTTTGGAGTTTAGACTTTCACAGTTGTTATCATTGATAAAAGATTTTGATTTTCGGTTTAACTTTGGTTTATTTGTAAAAATTACGAAATTTCGGCCACCCATTCTGTGGCCTTCTTGTGGCCCAAACTTTGTTATTTTTACAAATAAACATGTAAAACCTAAAATCAAATTTTTTTATTAATCCATAATAAGAACTTCAAGAAATTTGCCACCTTTACTTTTTAACATGCTGTGTATAGGTCTAATAAACCTAGTAAGATCATCAACATAAAGAAGGCTTCTGTCTATTTCTAAATGTAACAGATGAAATGCAATCTTCACTTTTGAAGATATAAATAAATATATCTCGTACTTCAGATTTTTAATACCAGTACTTATTCAACAAATATTTAGATGTTTATTATTATTTTCTAAATTTATTTATTAAGACCCTTTTAGAATTTTAAATAAGAGATGGACAATATAAATTCAAATTTTATCTTCTTTTCCGTTTTTGTTTTGAGTGGAGAGAAAGAGAGTCGTTGACGTTGTTGCATTGCATTGCAATGGACTGCTTGTTTTTTTTTTTTGTTTTTTTTCATACTTTTTTTTTTACTCTTGGCATTTTACCAACATCTTTTTAGTCCTCCCCCCTGAGGGCAATCACTCTTGATTTCAGAGACCGCCATTTTTATATCATTACTCCCCTACACCTCCACCCACTCTCTACTCTCTCCTCTCTCCTCTCCCACTTCACTCAACCAACAACACTATTTTGCTTCAGACTAAAATGAGGTCGGATGAACCCTAAGGAAAAAAAAAGAGAAAAAATATTTGTATCTGAAAAAAAAAAACTTAATCAAAGAGTATCCGAAAATATAATTTAAAAGTGAAAAAAAAAAAAAAAAAAAAAAACGTTTCATTTTAAAAAAAGAAAGTGTTCTATTAAAATTCTATTAAATTTAATTAACAAAAGTGTGTAACTAATTTTCGTAATCTTTTGAAATAATAAATAAAATTGAGTAGCCTATTGAATTTATTATTCTATTTTTTTAACATTTAATAAAAGATGCGCCTTCCCTTTAGAGAACGCAACCATAGTTACTTGCGTGTTAAGATGATTGCAAATTTTTATAATTAACTGTTACATAATAAAAAAAAAAAATTGATAATTTTCTCTGAATAAATAAAATAATCTAGTCTGAAATATTTATATTCTAAATATTTCTAAAATTTAGTTAAGATTAGTAATATAATTAAAATTTTTTTGAGATCTGTATCAATAGATATTTATATTCAATGAATATCTCGATTCAGACTTGACAAGTCCGACACAAAAATCTTAATTTTTACTTTTTTTGTGTGTTTTGGAATACTAAATTTACAAATTTATGTGTTCAAATATTTACAACAAAAAAACATTTTAAAATTACAATTTTCTTCGAAAAATAGAGTATGTATTGTAATTTTACATACATTTTATAGTAATTTTTGTTAAAAATTGAATTTTTTTCGAAACCACACAATTGCACTCTAATTTTCAAATGGCTTTCGAAAATTACAATATAAAAAAACTTTTTATTAATTTTACAATAGTGTAGGAAGCAAATTACATAAACAAAAACATACTAAATTTAGTAATTTGTTTCCTACACTATTGTAAAATTAACAAAATTTTTTTTTACAGTAATGCCCATATTTAACAATTTATATGACCACCTTCGTGGTCTGGTGAAAAGAATAGCAGACAGCTGGAGTTCCAGGGCTAGATTCCCGGGCGCCATGGAACGATTGGTCCACCAACAAATTAACATACAAATTGTTAAAGATTGCAATATTATGCTAAATTTGAATTACAGAAAGACATTTTATTTTTTATATTTTTTATATATATATATATATATATATTTTTTTTTTTTTTTTTTGAAGCAGGGATCACAACATTTCCTGAGCTATTTTAATTCACTCTCACTGTTACAACCTATATTTAATATTCAAATATTTGAAGTATGATCAATGCCGCATATATTTTTTTTCAATCCTTTTAATTTACGACAGGTTTTTTTTTTGTAATATTATCGAACGGTGATTCAGAGAATAAAATTTTATTACACCTGTCCGCCATTTTGTTTCAAGTTATTCATAATGAGGTAAAAAATTTTATTATCTTATATTCAAGAATCCTACACATGTTTCTCAAGTTTTATTAAAATCATATTTATTTATTTATTTATTAGACTTGTTAACTCTCTCCAATAGCAATTGGAAATCACTATTAGAGAAAAAAAACCAGCATTCAATTGATATAATTGTTTCGAGAGTAAGAATTATTTAATCAAATTAATTATACTGTATTTATAAAAGGGAGTGGGGGTTGTGGTCTAAACAAGGACAGATTCAGAGAACTTTTTCGGGAGCGGAACAGTAATCTAATATTTCAATAATAATAAATTGATTCCAAATAAGTTTAAAAAAGGAAAAATTTTTTCCTAAAAATTAATAAAAATTATTTGTCAAGATATAAAGTAAGAATTTTTTCTTGGAGGGGGAAGTAATTACTAATCATTCCTTCCCCGATCTTAGGCCTAAATAAATTTTTTTTCCAATATCAGTCCATTTAGACTCCGTTCTCATTTTTACTCTATATATAGAGAGAAAATAGTGAATTCATGTCAAAAATTCGATGTTGAGATTTTGCTAGATATACACGTTTTGGGGTCTCCTGAGTCCGAAAAAGTGGTTTTCGCAACATGGTCTGTCTGTGAACAAAATATCTCAAGAGGACAAACATTTTTCTTCTGGTCACTTACGATCTCCTCTGTGCGTCCCGGGTGCGAGCGTGTGGATCCCTGTGTGTTCCTGGTGCGGGCGTGTACCTCTGTGTCCCTAAAGGTTCACTATGCAGACTAGTTGCGGGCGTGTGGATACCTCGATCATTTTTAATCATTTTTACTCTGGTAACAAAATATAAATATTTTCACTTCTTTATAAATTTTACATCTTGAATTTTAATATATCGGCGAAAACTAAACATATGTTAACTCAAAAAATTTGATGTGACAGGCACAGAACACAACTTTCTTTTACCAAAGATATGAGAAAGCTATGTGCAGTGCGACCAGTCACACCAGATTTTTCTAAATTATCCAATATAATTTCGAAAAATTGACATTTGCTTGGATTCGAACCCTGACCTCTAACTCATAAGGAAGTGTTCTTAGCACCAGGGGTTAAATTAATTCTTGTGATTCAAAAAGAGAATTGAGATACATATAGTATACTGGTGTTATAACACCACTTCTTAATCTATTGAATAATAAGATGAACAACAGAGCCTGATAAATCAATAAAATTAATTAGGCATCACTATATTCCTAATTATATTCAACATAATTATTTATTAATACAAGACAAAAACTATTTAAAATTTTTTTGAAATAGATCGAATTCTTAAGTTATTTATTTTTAATATACTGTTCATAGCGTCAAACACTACAGGCTTTAATGTCTCATCATCCTATAATTTCTAATAATCGAAGATTTTTTTTTTAATTTTGAATATTATCTCCCGAATACTGTATAATGCTTTAGTATAACTATCAACTATTAAAGTTATTTTTAAGCTCATTTATACTAAAGCATTATACAGTATTCGGAAGAGGATATTCAGATTAAAAAAAAATCTTAAATTATTAGATATTATGATCTTAATGATGATGATCTTAGTTTTAATAAACTTCATTTGGATCAACAAATTTTATAAAAATTATGAATAATGATTATTTGGTGATTATTCTATTACAAATGAGGCCAATGAGCTTTAAATTTTTCTTCTAGAAATTAACCTCATTCTTTATTTCCTCTTTTAAATGATGTGGTTCCAACAAACTATAAAATACATATTAAAATAATAAAATAGCTAAATGGATTCTTTTATATTTTAAATTAAATATTTACCTTAATTTTAGCACCTTTTTTATACTCAATCAAAGTCAAAGAATGAATTTTTTTCTACTAAATATATAACATGTTTGTTCCACTAAGATAACCCATTCGTCAAATAATTCATTGAAAGCAAAACTACAATTTCAATTAATACGTGGTAAATTATGACTTTTTTAATTATTAGATTCTATTCAAGTCTTATTTAGAAAATTGCTGGGTGGCCTGGCGGTATTGGTGGCCCCGGAGGAATCAGCGTGTGGAACGTCCCCCAGTAATCATCGGTACTATCTATTGTAAATTTATCAAATAAAATTCTATATTGGCTTTAGTAGCCAAAAAGTGTTGAAAAAAAAAATTAGAATCCTTTTTCCTTTGACACCTTACTCAGAAATTTTTTTTTTTTGTAAAAATATTTTCAAAAATATATAGGTCTACCTGGTATATGGGAATATAGGCTATAGGCCTATATATATATATAATAAATATATATATTTTTTTAACATATTTCATAAAAATATATATATATATATATATATATAAAACAATTTATAAATTTGAAAATTTTTTTGATTATAAGTTGTCTAAAAAAAAAAAATTTGAATACATTATTTAAAGTTGAAGGGAGAAGGAAAGGGCAAGCAAGGGTGATGAGCTCCCACGTTTTTTTTCTCTCTAATATCATAAGACATTCATTCCCAGACAAAAAAAAAAAAAAAAAAACTCGTCTTGATGGAGATTTTTTATTTTTAGTTTTTTTTTTTTTTTTTTGATGATCCTACGATGCGATGCAGACCGCCGCCTCGCGCCCTTTTGTTCCCTCCGAGGGCGCCATGTGTGTGTGTGTGTGTGTGTACGCGCATTAGCATAGGGTTAGAAGGGCTTGTGCTTTCTTTGTACGCGTGTGCCCGATGTGGTCCCCAACAGGATTACACCCAAGCGTGTAAAACCGAAACCGAAAACGACCTATTGAATGCCTATTTCTTCTTCATTTGATCTCAATTAAAAAAAAAAGAAATGTTGATTATTTTATCGAATCCCAGCTGCCCAGGTTGAGATTATCTCCTCCTTCAAAAGGATCCTAAAAAAAAGGTTCAGACTTTATTTTATTTATTTATAATGAACGATTTCTTATTGAAGAAATTCCGTTTACAATGAATTGATCAGATATAAAAAATTTATTGATATTTAATGCATTTAAAAAATTTGTATAATATTTTCTTTATATTTATACGTATAAATGAGTGGTGAATGTATGTACAATAGAAATTTATTCGCATTTAGTAGGCTCTTTTACCTCAAATAAACAATAGAAATTACTTGGTAAATAAAAGAATAGCAGCTAAAATTATTTCGTTTATTGGCCCTCTAGGCTGACGTTTCGGTCTTGGTCAAGACAAGCTCTGAAGATGGTCTTGACCAAGATCGAAACGTCAGCCTAGAGGGCCAATAAACCAAATAATTTTCTTACTAGGCTGACGTTTCGGTCTTGGCTTTTCTTAGAGACCATCTTCAGGGCTTGTCTTGACCAAGACCGAAACGTCAGCCTAGAGGGCCAATAAACAAAATAATTTTAGCTGCAATTATTTTATTTGCCAATTACTGAATATCCAGCAAAAAAATCCACACCTTGTAATAGAAATTAAGTCTGTAGTTAGCAGGAAGTTTATTATTAAAATAAATCTTGACCAAAATAGACGTTAGGCGATTTCCCACTTTTTTTTTTTTATTTATTTTGCCCGTTTGGTCCCTCTTTTTTCAATATATTATTTTGTTTATAGACTATATATAATATAATATAAATTCCCCCAACTTCTACCGGAAGCAAGGGCCCGGATACAAGGGGGAGTAAAAGGGGGTAATCCCCATATTTAAAAAAATACCTTTTTTTTGCAAAAAATTTATTTTACGTAAGAATTTTAAAAATCAATAATACTTAAAAATTTGATTTGTATTTATATTCTGGCAAACAAGTACAGAATGCGCCTTTAAATTACCGAAATTAAGAAAAAAATAGTGTGC
>JAKCPI010026637.1:0-16845 GCA_023213315.1 Euborellia annulipes | reverse complement strand
GCTTAGAAAAGCAAAAAAAATCTTGAATAAAAAGTTGTTAAATAAGCATAAAAGTTGAAAAAAATCATATAATAAGCAATTTTTACTCATACCAATGGCGGATACAAAGGGGGGGGGGGGGAGCGGGTAAAGGATGTAATTAATTTTAATATAAAATTTTAAAAATTAATAGTTAAAAATTTTATTTGTACGAGTATATACGATATTCTGGTAAACAAGTACAGAATGAAACTTTAAATTACCGAAAGTGTGCTGTCAGATTATCCCCCCTGCGAGGGTCCGCCGAAGACCGCCCCAAGTGGGGGGTTCAGGGAACCCAGGGGGCCCGAGCCAGAGTAAGGAAGGGGCGATTTGCGCAGTTGCCGAAGGATTAGCTTTACATGAATGTTTTTGCTGAATAATGTTTTGAATTTAAAAATTTTATAGCCCTCGGGCTTGGCGTAGTTGGTAGCGCGCTTGCCTTGTATACCAATGGTCGAGGGTTCGGATCCCAGGCAGTCCGATGATTTTATTTAAGCCATTTGGATACCAAACGGTTTGAATAAGATGCCTAGTCCAGACAAATAACGAGTAGGCCTATCGTTTAAAGTCTTAAATGGCCCAAGTTGCCGAAAAGACTGTGTGTATGCCAGGGGCGTACATAGAAATTTTTTTCGGGGGGTGGGGTCCTGACCTTAAAAATTTTTCTGCGGAAAATTTTTTTTAACGAAACTAAATTTTTTCCGCCACTTTTGTTTTTGCGGTTTCGGGGGGGGGGGGGGGGGCTTCCCTTATATAAGCCCCTTGGGTATACGTGTGTGAATAAGAAAAAAGTGTTTTTTAATAAAAAAAAAAAAAATTATAAATATTCGTAAAATAAGTTCAAATAACGACGAAAGGGAAAAAAAAGTATAAAAACTCAAAAAAAAAGCATAAAAAATGCAATCTCAATGCACTTAGTTTTTCGAAATTCGTGTAGAAATTAAATATCTAATGGTTGCTTATAAAATTCAGCAATAAGCATTTTGCTTAAAATCCGGTCTCTACTCATGAATAAAAGTAAAAAAGTAAGAAAATTAAAAATTTTTTTTTTACTTCGAAAATTCAAAAAAAAATAAAATGACTTTGCAAAGGCTCTAGCCTTTTTTAGTATTGGAGGTTTTTTATATAGCTGGTTAATTGATGTCGTAGAAGGAGAATAAAAAGAGAGAGCAGCCAATTTTCTTTGTTCTTATATTATACGTTTCGATCTTGTTTAGGGCCATCCTCAGGGCATAAAACTGGACCGAAACGTCAGCAGGGCCCGAGCCCTTTATGCTCAAATCCTGCCTATAGGCAAAAGTACAATTGGTAAGGAAAATATTTGTTAACGTCTAAATTACTTCATTTTAATTTTTTTGAAAAAATTGCCAAACTGCCCTGCCGGCCCTGAAAATTTTTGACTCTCTAGTCTGCAGCCCTTTTAGCCTATTTAGAAATATGGCCCTGGGTGGCTTGATGTCTTTTATGTCGTTATTTGTCAAATATGAATTTGTTCAATGGGTGGTAAAGCAAAAGATTTTACTCCTTTGGGAAGAGTCGAACAATTAAGCCCAAAGAAAGAGGCTAGAAGCAAATAAAGAATTTAAATCTAGCGCCGACAGCTCCACTAACGCCATCTATTGCTCTAGATGAAGAGTTACATTTTCTACTCGCAGGTCACAGGCATCTCGCATCTCTCTTTCTTTCTCTCTGGGTTTTTCACAGAACTTCTCTTGCTTCTACTCATCTCCTCACGTGTTTATAATTCCTTGTTCAAATTGTTATTTTGTTTATAAATCGTCATCATTTTCTTTATTATTTAAAGAAGAGAATATCTAGAAATTCACTTCAGATTCACTTTGAATATAAAGATTGTATTTAAATAATAGAAATGGAGAAATTATTCCAACAGATGCAACAAATCGTAAGTGTTTTTTGTTTAATACTTGTTAGATAGATTCTTATTCATTTCTAATCTTTCTATTATTCTCTTGTTTATTTTATTTATAGCAAACTGAATTAAAGGAAGAAAATAATAAATTAAAAGCAGAAAATGAAATGTTAAAAGGCCAAGTAAGTAGAGAATTCATTCATGTTATAACAAGTCGTAGCACCTGTTGCACTCAGAATCAACTCCTAGGCTACAGACACTTGCTTAAATCGAATGTCTCAACCTTTTTAATTAAAGATTATTTCCATTTTTCAGATGAACAAATTATTAGAAAACAATCCAAATATGAATAAAAAGGAGTTGGCTGATAAAAACATTCTGGTAAGCAGAATTAAATCTCTCTTTCTATAAAATTCTAAATTCTATATATTTCTCTGCTAATTGTAACCTGGCCCATACATTTATGTCCTATGCATATTTTTGTTAAATATTAAAAAAAAAAAAAAACAATTACGTACAATGAAAGGCATTAAAAAATGAAATATGAATCTGCTAAAAGCCTTCGCAAAATCCTTTTATTTTGTGAGTTATGGTCCAGTCAAGGGCGGTCCTAGCCTTACATTTTGGGGGGGGGGTCACTGTTTTTTTTTTTTTATAGTATAAATAATTGGGCCTGGACCCCAATAAATATATAGGGGAGAGGGGGGACATTGGGACACGAGGCACATTGGGACATTCGAATTTTAGCTCTACTAAATGTGCCCATTTTATTATAGAAAATGTTTTCTTAATAAAATGGGTACTTAATGCACCCTAACGATCAAAGAGTACAACTCAAACTTTATATTTAGTAGAGCTAAAATTCGAATGTCCCAATGTGCCTCGTGTCCCAATGTCCCGCCCTCTCCCCTATTAATCAAATATGAGTATCGTTTAAGTCTTAAATGGCCCAAGTTGCCGAAAAGATTGTGTGAATGGGAGAGTGGGAAAAAAAAGTGTGTGTAAAAAAAAAAAAAAAAAAAAGATTTTGGGGAGGGTCACGACCCCCTTGACCCCCCCCTCTGGGACCGCCCTTGGGTCCAGTGGCTGCTTGAGGATTTGTTTACATTAAATAAGTATTTTATTATTTTATGAAATTCGAAATATATACAGGATGCTGTCTTTTTGGCAGATTAGAAACAGAAAGAAACAGCCCTATTACTCAAATAGTAAGAATAAAATGAGCAAGCTGCTAGTTATATATCAATTTATTAATAAACCAGGGCCGACGTTTCGGTCACATATGGGACCATCCTCAGGGCTACAAATTATTATTACTGAATAATAATATTAGTAAAGACCCCTCAAATTGACTGTGGACTTTGTCCAGAGGACTGTTTTTGTTTTGTTTTTTTTTTACATATATAGTTTCATAGCATAAAATTCTTTTAAATCTATTTAAATTGAAAAGGCAGATTTTAAGCAAAATGCTTATTGCTGAATTTTATAAGCAACCATTAGATATTTAATTTCTACACGAATTACGTAAAACTAATTGTAAGTGCATTGAGATTGCATTTTTGAGGCGAGCCCCCCCCCCCCCCCCCGAAAAATGTCTATATACGCCCCTGGCATACACGCAGTCTATTCGGCAACCATTTAAGACTTTAAACGATACTCGTTATTTGTAAATATATCTATTGGAGGTCCAGGCACTCATCGGACTGCCTGAGATCCGAACCCTCGACCCTTGGTATACAAGGCATGAGCGCTACCAACGACGCCAAGCCCGAGGGCTATAAAATTTTTAAAAATAATTCAAAACATTATTCAAAAAAAATTTTTAAAGATAAATCCTTCCCCCACCCCCCAACCCCCCCCCCCCCTCCCCTCCCCCGCCCCCCCGGGTCCCATGGACCCCCTACTTGGGGCGGTATGCTGCGGACCCTCGCAGAGGGGGTAATCTGGTGGGACTGGCCGCACACTTTCGGTAATTTAAAGCTGCATTATTTACTTGTTTACCAGAATATATATATACAAATAACATTTTTAAGTATTAATTTTTAAAATTTTATATTAAAATTAATAACATCCATTACCCCCCCCCCCTTGTAACCGCCATTGCGATGAGATGCTTTTTTCCAACTTCTATGCTTATTTAACAACTTTTTATTCAAATTTTTTATGCGTTTTTGTCCGGTCTTTACCAATAATGAAAAAAAAAATATTTATTATAGACAGAGACGAAACAATTAAAAAAAAAAAATCCAAAGGCAAAACAAAATTGTTATAAATGGAAATCATATGCTTAATATTCAAAAAAGTAGTTAAATTTCCTTTATTGTTGTTTTAGTAAGTTGGAGCGAATTTTGAGAAAATCGAAAAAAACTGAAAAAGTGCATCAGTAAAGTACTAGTACTCTTTGGTCGATTATGTTCAAAAGCGTCGTGTCACGTCCCAGGGGGTGCCAAACTTAAATATAAAATCTCAAGACAGACCATGTCGCGAAAACCACTTTTTTGGACTCAGGGGACCTCAAAACATTCCTCATATTGACTGTGGACTTTGTCCAGAGGACTGTTTTTTTTTTTCATATATAGTTTCATAGCATAAAATTCTTTTAAATCTATTTAAATTGAAAAGGCAGATTTTAAGCAAAATGCTTATTGCTGAATTTTATAAGCAACCATTAGATATTTAATTTCTACACGAATTACGAAAAACTAAGTGCATTGAGATTGCATTTTTAATGCCTTTTTTGAGTTTTCATGCTTTTTTTTTCCTTTCGTACTTATTTGAACTTATTTTACGAATGTTTATAAGTAGAGACCGGATTTTAAGCAAAATGCTTATTGCTCAATTTTATAAGCAGCCATTAGATATTTAATTTCCATACGAATTAGGAAAAACTAAGTGTATTGAGATTGCATTTTTTATGCTTTTTATGCTTTTTTTGAGTTTTCATGCTTTTTTTCCCTTTCGTGCTTATTTGAACTTATTTTACGAATATTTATAATTTTTTTTTTTTTTTTTTATTAAAAAACACACTTTTTCCCATTCACACACGCATACACCAGGGACATATATAAGGGGGGGAGGGGGCCCGCCCCAAAAAAAAAAAAAAAAAAAAAAAACCCCGCAGTGCGAAAAAATATAGCCCTGGGAAAAAAATTTTTTCATCAGGGTGAAAAAATTTGGTTCCGCAAAAACAAAATTTTTTGCAATTTTTCTTTAAAAAAAAATTTTTATACGCCATTGGTATGAGTAAAAATTGCTTATTAGATGCTTTTTTTCAACTTTTATGCTTATTTAACAACTTATTATTCAAGATTTTTATGCTTTTTTAAGCACTTTTTTTTTCATTTTTTTATGCTTTTTTGTCCGGTCTCTATTTATAAGTTTTAACACATTTTTTGCCATTCACAAACGCATACACAAGGTGCATATATAGGGGGGGGGGGGAGGCGAGCACCCCCCCTCCCGAAAAATGTCTATATACGCCCCTGGCGTACATGCAGTCTATTCGGCAACCATTTAAGACTTTAAACGATACTCGTTTTTTGTAAATATATCTATTGGAGGATCAGGCACTCATCGGACTTCCTGAGATCCGAACCCTCGACCCTTGGTATACAAGGCATGAGCGCTACCAACGACGCCAAGCCCGAGGGCTAGAAAATTTTTAAAAATAATTCAAAACATTATTCCCTCGCAGAGGGGGTAATCTGGTGGGACTGGCCGCACACTTTCGGTAATTTAAAGCTGCATTATTTACTTGTTTACCAGAATATATATATATATATACAAATAACATCTTTAAGTATTAATTTTTAAAATTTTATATTAAAATTAATAACATCCAATACTTTCTCTCTATATATATATTACATATATACATAGGTAAGAGAAAGTAAAAGCAATGCCTGATAGACTCTTGTTGCAAAGGCCCGCAGATCACTTGCTCTTTCTAATGCTCTAACCATTTAATTTTTGATTATTTAAAAATAAGATTTTTAACTTTAACAGAAATTAAGCCCTTAAAATTCTCATTTTCTTTTTTAGACTCCACTTCCAGTTCGCCAAGAGACTCCAAAGACCGAAATTAAAGAAAAGAAATTGAAAACCAATATCGTTTTAGCCAACAGCAACATTTGGGAAGCTGCATCGAAAGGCTCTCTGGAATCTATTGAAAAGATATTAAAAGAAGAACCGAAATTGATAAACAGGGAATCGGAAGAGTTTAATTATAAATCGCCTCTGCATTTGGCCTCAGAGAATGGACATCTATCGATTGTGAAATTCCTCATTGACAATGGCGCAAAAGTTGACCGGAAATGCTCCCAGGATTTGAATACGCCTCTTTATGCAGCTGCTCTGAGAGGAGATCTCGATGTTGTTAAATTGCTCGTTGAAAAGGGGGCGAAAGTTGATATAACTTGCTCCAAGGATTCCTCGACGCCTCTTCATGCAGCTGCAATGAATGGACATCGAGCTGTCGTGGAATTTTTAATAAATAACGCAAAAGCGAGAATCGATGTAGAGAATACGAGAGGTAAAACGCCCCTCGATTTAGCTCTCGAGAAGGGTCGATTGAATATTGTTGAATTTTATTTTCTCCTTTCACCTAAAATAAATGCCAGTGAGACCTTGTTGATGGCATGCAATTATCCCCATTTGGACATTGTTGAGTTCTTAGTGGACAATGGAGCTGATGTCAATTATCAGAATAGGAATTACTGTCCCCTCACTCCTCTTCATTGGGCTGCTATCAATGGCCATTTGGAAATTGCCCGTTTTCTCATTTCCTGCGGTGCTGATCACAGAGCAACGGATAGAATGGGGGAATAGTGCTCTCTCTATAGCCCGTCAGAACAAGCACTCTGCTCTTGAACAATATTTGAATTCTTTACTCTAAAGCAAATATTCCCATCTTGTTCTTCCTTTCATTCTTCACAAAATGGATCACAACATACAGCTTGAACAAAGCGTGACTCACAACTCACAATACAAACAAATAATTCTTTGATAGAGCGCTTCATTTTATTTGTAAATATTGCCATCGCCTTGTCACCGTCAGCATAAAATAGACGAGTTGTGTCAACATCAACATGAGCTAGCGTCTCTGCTCCATACTTTGTACTAAAGATGACCAGGCGATTCCAATATTTTCAGACCCTTCACAGGAATGAAAGCGAGGACGCCCTTCCATCAACTCTGCTCGAGATAGCAAAATTAATCAACAAAATCACTATTATTAAAAATATAATTATATGTAACGTTCTCTTTAAATAATTATAAATATTTTTAATATTATTTATTTATATTTAATTCCTTACCCTCAAGAGAAAGATGTCCTTGATTCCCATTTCCTCAAAAAAAGAAAAAGACGCAGTTGGGAAAGAGCAAGTAGAGGGGAAAATAAAAATAAAATCTTTGGATGCCAAATGCCGGAGGAGACGTCACTGACAGGATTTATTCGGCCATCTTCAGTCCTTATCACGTAGGCTCTATTCACACGGGGATACTCAAATCTCGGATACTTGTCGACTAGTAGACTCGAGACTGGTAGCTTCGAGACTGTAGTTGCCTGTCATATTCACACGGCCGCTACTTAAATCGCGAGTATCCTATCAACATACTCAGTTCCCTCCAAATTTTAAACATCAATATTTGAAGGGACAAAAAGTTATTCTTAATAATTACTCTGGTATTGTTAATAAAATTTTGTATAGTTTGTATTTGGTTAACTTGCTTTTTTCAATTTGAATAAATATGGCCTCCAAGACCTTAAATTAAAAAAAAAAAAAACCTTTGCTATAAAAAAATTAATTAATTAATTAAATAAAACACTCGATTATTTGTTTATAATTAAAAAATAATTTTAAACAAATAGATATTTGGGTTATTACTCAATTTTTTTTATCTTTATTTTTGCTAAACATTAAAATTTTAAATTTAAACTATTCACATACATTTGATTAGAAAATTGTATTCAATGTATGAAAAATATTTATTAATATCACTAGGAAATGACATTCACTCTCTGTTCATGGTACGACAATAATAAAATTTGAGGCATGATTAAGCAACGTATAATTGTGTATGCCCAATATAACTTGGTGAGGATTATATATATTTTACAACGCTTTTATTAACTTGCTTTCCTGTTTTTCCGAAAAATTTGAAAATCGAAATTTCGACCACTTCTACTTAACCTAGAGCTTTGAAATTTTATACACGTATGTAAGTCCCGTGACAATGCAATATTTGATGTGTCTCATCTTTGTACGTCAATTAATTTCCAATTAGCGGCCGATCAAAAAAAGTGGGGGAAAAATATTATAATCAAAATTTCTCCTATTTATAATTAAGTTAGAGTTTCGAGCATTGGGAGAGGTGTTAAATAGACTTTACTCTAAAAAATGTGCTATTCAAAATTATTAAAAATTCAAAAAATTCAAAATGGCGGCCAATTAATCACATTTCCGATGTTCGGTCCGACAAAGTTAGCGATTGAAATTACGACCAGTTCTACTTAACCTAGAGCTTTGAAATTTTATACACGTATGTAACACCCGTGACAATGCAATATTTGATATGTCTCATCTTTGTAGGTCAATTAATTTCCAATTAGCGGCCGATCAAAAAAAGTGGGGGTAAAATTTTATAATCAAAATTTCTTCTATTTATAATTAATTTAGAGTTTTGAACATTAGCAGAGGTGTTCAATAGACTTTACTCTACAAAATGTGCTATTCAAAATAATTAAAAATTAATTAAATTCAGATTAGCGACCAATTAATCACATTTCCATTGTTCGGTCCGACAAAGTTAGCGATTGAAATTACGACCAGTTCTACTTAACCTAGAGCTTTGAAATTTTATACACGTATGTAACACCCGTGACAATGCAATATTTGATATGTCTCATCTTTGTAGGTCAATTAATTTCCAATTAGCGGCCGATCAAAAAAAGTGGGGGTAAAATTTTATAATCAAAATTTCTTCTATTTATAATTAATTTAGAGTTTTGAACATTAGCAGAGGTGTTCAATAGACTTTATTCTAAAAAATGTGCTATTCAAAATAATTACAAATTAATTAAATTCTGATTAGCGGCCAATTAATCAATTTCCATTGTTTGGGCCGACAAAGTTAGCGATTGAAATTACGACCAGTTCTACTTAACCTAGAGCTTTGAAATTTTATACACGTATGTAACTCCCGTGACAATGCATTATTTGATGTGTCTCATCTTTGCAGGTCAATTAATTTCCAAATGGCGGCCGATCAAATAAAGTGGGGGCAAAATTTTATAATCAAAATTTCTTATAATTAAGTTAGAGTTTTGAACATTAGCAGAGGTGTTCAATAGACTTTATTCTAAAAAATGTGCTATTCAAAATAATTAAAAATTAATTAAATTTAGATTAGCGGCCAATTAATCAATTTCCATTGTTTGGTCCGACAAAGTTAGTGATCGAAATAACGACCAGTTCTAGTTAATCTAGAGCTTTGAAATTTTATACACATATGTAACTCCCGTGACAATGCAATATTTGATATGTCCATGGGCGTCCGCAGGGGGGGGGCAACCAGGCACTTGCCCCCCCCCTGGAAAATTAAAATGATACAAAAAAATGTATAAAACAAAGAAAAAAATACAAAAAAATCTTTCACAGTAAACATCCACCTTGCCGCGGTGAGAAAGCTTTAAATACTAAGGGATGTATAACATTATTAATATCAAAATACGTTTTTTTTTAACTTATCTTGAAGTGACTTGCCCCCCCCCCTGCAAAAAATCCTTGCCCCCCCCCCCTGCAAAAAATCCTTGCCCCCCCCCCCTGCAAAAAATCCTGCGGACGCCCATGGATATGTCTCATCTTTGTAGGTCAATTAATTTCGGCCTATCAAAAAAAAAGAGGTGGTGAAATTTATAATCAAAAATTTATCTTCTTTTAAAATACAAATTGTCTTATTGTATCTTGTATATGTATATAACTCATACGTATTAATATTTTATTACAAAAACTAAAAAGAGTTAAATAAAATAATATAAAAAAAAAATTTAAAAACAACGCTTTTATAAATGTACTAAAAAGAGAAAAATAATTATGTATAATTTCTTTAAAATTATATTAAAAATTAATATATGTTACTAAAACTAAAAGCGTTGGGCGCGCAAATTAACAATCTCTTGCAATTTGCATTGCAGAGGATCAACTAACCTTAATTCACCGATAAAATAAAATAATCTAACTAGTACATTTGAGTCACTTTTCAAACTGTTTTGCCTAACTACCCGCTAAGTTTATGGTATGAAAATGTATTCATAAAACATATAATAGGCCTATTTATACAATTAAAATTTGCAATTCCCGCGCCCAACGCTTTTAGTTTTAGTAACATATATTAATTTTTAATATAATTTTAAAGAAATTATACATAATTATTTTTCTCTTTTTAGTACATTTATAAAAGCGTTGTTTTTAAATTTTTTTTTTATATTATTTTATTTAGACATTAACCTGGCCCTGAAGATGGTCCCATATAGGACAGAAACGCCCTGGTTTATTAATAAATTGAAATATAACTAGCTGCTTGCTCATTCATTCTTCCTATTTAAATATCTTTTTATATAAACATTTTTCTAAAATTTTTTTTTTATGTAAAACATTTACCCTCTCTTCCCACTCAATCAAAATTGTTCAATTTCCTTCACTAGCTTCAGATTTATTTCTTTTTCGCGCATTTTTTTTGGAAAGTATCGAGGAAACCAGGCGACTGAGTAGCTTGGAGACCTGCATGTCCAGTCTCTTGGCAACTGAGTAGCGCAGTCGCCGATACTCGGCGAGTATCGGCGACTGGAGTTTCCCCGTGTGAATGGCGCCATTGGATTACACATGTCGAGTCGCTTCGCTACCCAGTATCCTAGTTGCTCGGAGATTTGAGTATCCCCGTGTGAATAGAGCCGTAGTCCAGTGGCGCAACCAGGGGGGGGTTTAGGGTTTTAACCCCCCCAGAAGAGAAAAAAAAATTCAAATTTCTATATATTATTACAAATTATTAGAAAAGAAAAAAAAATTGTATCCTTTTTATTATAAAAAAAATAATTTCTTAAAAATATGTTTATTTTATTTTAAAAAAATTTTAACAAAAATGAAAATTGCTTATTTTTCGTAAAGTATTAATATAAAATATATATATTATATATAAGAAATAAATAAAAAAAAACTAATTCTTTTGTTATTTCTCCTAAATCATAAAAAACAAAAGACTAATATAAGACTCTACATTCATTTATTGAAATTTGAATTTGTCTATGGTGATTTGAGATGAACACGTCGAGAGCTGGTCGACCAGTCCCGTCAGGGACTGATTTTTGGGGAGTAGGGAGGTGAAGGGCCTCTCACCCCCAAACATTGGGAACCGGCTTAATGGCTTCGAGCTAGATACCGGTACACATGGGTTGGTGCATGTCAGCGTGCACGATGCACCAGGGGAAAACAACCGGAGAATGTTTTTTTTTTTTTGTAGGCTATTGAGGGTTTTTTTATGCCATAACCTTATTGAAATTTGACAATTATTTAAATAAAAATTTTACTTAATTTCGAATTATTTTTATTATTAAAACATTAATTGCTAATTTCATAAAAATTATGAAGCGGAGACTAATTTCAGATTTTTTTCAAAATAAGAAAGCAGGTAAAATTTGAAAAAATTTTTAAAATTAGTGAATCAATTACTTAAATACTTTTCCATTTAAGAATTAGATTGTGAAGTTGGACCTTCAGAATCAACAGATTGTGCTAATAGGAATAGTGAAGAAGACAAAGAAATAGTTAATCTCACAACTGAAAAGGTAAATTTTTTAAATTTTTTTGTATCAAAATCGAATTTCGTTTTTTCACGTCGTAGCCAGGAAAGAGGGGGGAAGGGGTTTCGGAATCTACATCTCTTCCACCCGAAATTTATCTTTACTTTCTCTTAGCTCTACAATTATGATAATATATATATATATAAAGTATTGGATTCATGTCAAAAATTTGATGTCGAAATTTTTATGGTTCTTCACGTTTTGAGGTCCCCTGAATTCAAAAAATTGGTTTTCGTAACATGTTCTGTCTGTCTGTGTGTGTGTGTGTGTGTGTCTGACTGGGTTCAATTTAAAGCATGAAGGAATTGAGCTATGAGGATGAAATTTTATATTAAAGTTACACATCTCCCTGGACCGAGAAGGTCCGATGTCGGCGGACCCGAGCCATTGGGGGGGGGATGGCAGGGGCCGAAGACCCCCATCTAGGCGCTCCGGCCGCCTAAGAGGCAGTGGCGTACCGAGGGGGGGGGACGAGGGGGCGATCCGCCCCACGCCCCGAGCCGGCATAGGCCCCCATATATTTATAAAAAAAAAAATTTAATGAAAATTTCCCTTTGAAAGGCCCCGGGGCCCTCAGGGCTCAAGTAAAAACAAAATTTATTGAAAATTCCTCTTTGAGAGGCCCCGGGGCCCTTCGGGGCTCAAGTAAAAACAAAATTTATTGAAAATTTCTCTTTGAGAGGCCCCGGGGCCCTTGGGGCTCAAGTAAAAACAAAATTTATTGAAAATTTCTCTTTGAGAGGCCCCGGGGCCCTTGGGGCTCAAGTAAAAACAAAATTTATTGAAAATTTCTCTTTGAGAGGCCCCGGGGCCCTTGGGGCTCAAGTAAAAACAAAATTTATTGAAAATTTCTCTTTGAGAGGCCCCGGGGCCCTTGGGGCTCAAGTAAAAACAAAATTTATTGAAAATTTCTCTTTTAGAGGCCCCGGGGCCCTTGGGGCTCAAGTAAAAACAAAATTTATTGAAAATTTCTCTTTGAGAGGCCCCGGGGCCCTTGGGGCTCAAGTAAAAACAAAATTTATTGAAAATTTCTCTTTGAGAGGCCCCGGGGCCCTCAGGGCTCAAGTAAAAACAAAATTTATTGAAAATTTCTCTTTGAGAGGCCCCGGGGCCCTTGGGGCTCAAGTAAAAACAAAATTTATTGAAAATTTCTCTTTGAGAGGCCCCGGGGCCCTTGGGGCTCAAGTAAAAACAAAATTTATTGAAAATTTCTCTTTGAGAGGCCCCGGGGCCCTTGGGGCTCAAGTAAAAACAAAATTTATTGAAAATTTCTCTTTGAGAGGCCCCGGGGCCCTTGGGGCTCAAGTAAAAACAAAATTTATTGAAAATTTCTCTTTGAGAGGCCCCGGGGCCCTTGGGGCTCAAGTAAAAACAAAATTTATTGAAAATTTCTCTTTGAGAGGCCCCGGGGCCCTTGGGGCTCAAGTAAAAACAAAATTTATTGAAAATTTCTCTTTGAGAGGCCCCGGGGCCCTTGGGGCTCAAGTAAAAACAAAATTTATTGAAAATTTCTCTTTGAGAGGCCCCGGGGCCCTTGGGGCTCAAGTAAAAACAAAATTTATTGAAAATTTCTCTTTGAGAGGCCCCGGGGCCCTTGGGGCTCAAGTAAAAACAAAATTTATTGAAAATTTCTCTTTGAGAGGCCCCGGGGCCCTTGGGGCTCAAGTAAAAACAAAATTTATTGAAAATTTCTCTTTGAGAGGCCCCGGGGCCCTTGGGGCTCAAGTAAAAACAAAATTTATTGAAAATTTCTCTTTGAGAGGCCCCGGGGCCCTTGGGGCTCAAGTAAAAACAAAATTTATTGAAAATTTCTCTTTGAGAGGCCCCGGGGCCCTTGGGGCTCAAGTAAAAACAAAATTTATTGAAAATTTCTCTTTGAGAGGCCCCGGGGCCCTTGGGGCTCAAGTAAAAACAAAATTTATTGAAAATTTCTCTTTGAGAGGCCCCGGGGCCCTTAGGGCTCAAGTAAAAACAAAATTTATTGAAAATTTCTCTTTTAGAGGCCCCGGGGCCCTCGGGGCTCAAGTAAAAACAAAATTTATTGAAAATTTCTCTTTGAGAGGCCCCGGGGCCCTTGGGGCTCAAGTAAAAACAAAATTTATTGAAAATTTCTCTTTGAGAGGCCCCGGGGCCCTTGGGGCTCAAGTAAAAACAAAATTTATTGAAAATTTCTCTTTGAGAGGCCCCGGGGCCCTTGGGGCTCAAGTAAAAACAAAATTTATTGAAAATTTCTCTTTGAGAGGCCCCGGGGCCCTTGGGGCTCAAGTAAAAACAAAATTTATTGAAAATTTCTCTTTGAGAGGCCCCGGGGCCCTTGGGGCTCAAGTAAAAACAAAATTTATTGAAAATTTCTCTTTTAGAGGCCCCGGGGCCCTTGGGGCTCAAGTAAAAACAAAATTTATTGAAAATTTCTCTTTGAGAGGCCCCGGGGCCCTTGGGGCTCAAGTAAAAACAAAATTTATTGAAAATTTCTCTTTGAGAGGCCCCGGGGCCCTCAGGGCTCAAGTAAAAACAAAATTTATTGAAAATTTCTCTTTGAGAGGCCCCGGGGCCCTTGGGGCTCAAGTAAAAACAAAATTTATTGAAAATTTCTCTTTGAGAGGCCCCGGGGCCCTTGGGGCTCAAGTAAAAACAAAATTTATTGAAAATTTCTCTTTGAGAGGCCCCGGGGCCCTTGGGGCTCAAGTAAAAACAAAATTTATTGAAAATTTCTCTTTGAGAGGCCCCGGGGCCCTTGGGGCTCAAGTAAAAACAAAATTTATTGAAAATTTCTCTTTGAGAGGCCCCGGGGCCCTTGGGGCTCAAGTAAAAACAAAATTTATTGAAAATTTCTCTTTGAGAGGCCCCGGGGCCCTTGGGGCTCAAGTAAAAACAAAATTTATTGAAAATTTCTCTTTGAGAGGCCCCGGGGCCCTTGGGGCTCAAGTAAAAACAAAATTTATTGAAAATTTCTCTTTGAGAGGCCCCGGGGCCCTTGGGGCTCAAGTAAAAACAAAATTTATTGAAAATTTCTCTTTGAGAGGCCCCGGGGCCCTTGGGGCTCAAGTAAAAACAAAATTTATTGAAAATTTCTCTTTGAGAGGCCCCGGGGCCCTTGGGGCTCAAGTAAAAACAAAATTTATTGAAAATTTCTCTTTGAGAGGCCCCGGGGCCCTTGGGGCTCAAGTAAAAACAAAATTTATTGAAAATTTCTCTTTGAGAGGCCCCGGGGCCCTTGGGGCTCAAGTAAAAACAAAATTTATTGAAAATTTCTCTTTGAGAGGCCCCGGGGCCCTTGGGGCTCAAGTAAAAACAAAATTTATTGAAAATTTCTCTTTGAGAGGCCCCGGGGCCCTTGGGGCTCAAGTAAAAACAAAATTTATTGAAAATTTCTCTTTGAGAGGCCCCGGGGCCCTTGGGGCTCAAGTAAAAACAAAATTTATTGAAAATTTCTCTTTGAGAGGCCCCGGGGCCCTTGGGGCTCAAGTAAAAACAAAATTTATTGAAAATTTCTCTTTGAGAGGCCCCGGGGCCCTTCGGGGCTCAAGTAAAAACAAAATTTATTGAAAATTTCTCTTTTAGAGGCCCCGGGGCCCTTGGGGCTCAAGTAAAAACAAAATTTATTGAAAATTTCTCTTTGAGAGGCCCCGGGGCCCTTGGGGCTCAAGTAAAAACAAAATTTATTGAAAATTTCTCTTTGAGAGGCCCCGGGGCCCTTGGGGCTCAAGTAAAAACAAAATTTATTGAAAATTTCTCTTTGAGAGGCCCCGGGGCCCTTGGGGCTCAAGTAAAAACAAAATTTATTGAAAATTTCTCTTTGAGAGGCCCCGGGGCCCTTGGGGCTCAAGTAAAAACAAAATTTATTGAAAATTTCTCTTTTAGAGGCCCCGGGGCCCTTGGGGCTCAAGTAAAAACAAAATTTATTGAAAATTTCTCTTTGAGAGGCCCCGGGGCCCTTGGGGCTCAAGTAAAAACAAAATTTATTGAAAATTTCTCTTTGAGAGGCCCCGGGGCCCTTGGGGCTCAAGTAAAAACAAAATTTATTGAAAATTTCTCTTTTAGAGGCCCCGGGGCCCTTGGGGCTCAAGTAAAAACAAAATTTATTGAAAATTTCTCTTTGAGAGGCCCCGGGGCCCTTGGGGCTCAAGTAAAAACAAAATTTATTGAAAATTTCTCTTTGAGAGGCCCCGGGGCCCTCGGGGCTCAAGTAAAAACAAAATTTATTGAAAATTTCTCTTTGAGAGGCCCCGGGGCCCTTGGGGCTCAAGTAAAAACAAAATTTATTGAAAATTTCTCTTTTAGAGGCCCCGGGGCCCTTGGGGCTCAAGTAAAAACAAAATTTATTGAAAATTTCTCTTTGAGAGGCCCCGGGGCCCTTGGGGCTCAAGTAAAAACAAAATTTATTGAAAATTTCTCTTTGAGAGGCCCCGGGGCCCTTGGGGCTCAAGTAAAAACAAAATTTATTGAAAATTTCTCTTTTAGAGGCCCCGGGGCCCTTGGGGCTCAAGTAAAAACAAAATTTATTGAAAATTTCTCTTTGAGAGGCCCCGGGGCCCTTGGGGCTCAAGTAAAAACAAAATTTATTGAAAATTTCTCTTTTAGAGGCCCCGGGGCCCTTGGGGCTCAAGTAAAAACAAAATTTATTGAAAATTTCTCTTTGAGAGGCCCCGGGGCCCTTGGGGCTCAAGTAAAAACAAAATTTATTGAAAATTTCTCTTTGAGAGGCCCCGGGGCCCTTGGGGCTCAAGTAAAAACAAAATTTATTGAAAATTTCTCTTTTAGAGGCCCCGGGGCCCTTGGGGCTCAAGTAAAAACAAAATTTATTGAAAATTTCTCTTTGAGAGGCCCCGGGGCCCTTGGGGCTCAAGTAAAAACAAAATTTATTGAAAATTTCTCTTTGAGAGGCCCCGGGGCCCTTGGGGCTCAAGTAAAAACAAAATTTATTGAAAATTTCTCTTTTAGAGGCCCCGGGGCCCTTGGGGCTCAAGTAAAAATGGGAAAATTTAGATAAAAAAAAGAAAATTTAATGAAAATACCCCTTGGGGTTCAGGGATATACGGTATTTTAAAAATGTTTTTGTGTATGGAGGAGAGGGATATTAAAAGATGACCACCCC